>CATIWK010167284.1:0-26568 GCA_949634005.1 Mallotus japonicus
CACCAATGACCAAAATAATACCCTTATCACTATTAATATTGCTGCTCAAACTCCATTGAAGCTAACATCTTCAATATACCTCTCCTGGAAATTGCAATTCGAAACTCTCTTTGTTGGGTACGATCTCCTAGGCTTTGTTGATGGCTCAGAGCCCTGCCTACCTTCTACCATTACGAACAATGACACAACTTCTACCAATCTAGCCTACTCTCTCTGGCAGCGCCAAGACAAACTCATTCTCAATGCCATTACTGGCTCCATCACTCCCACTCTCATTCCTTTTGTTGCCAAATGCAAAACCTCAAAAGAAGCTTGGTTCACTTTAGCCAATACTTATGCCAAGCCATCCCGTTGCCATATCAAACAAATCAAGAATCAACTGAAATACATGACTAAAGGTTCAGAAACCATAACTGAATTTCTGCAGAATGTTAAAGCAAAATCTGATGAACTATCCATCCTTGGTGCTCCATTTGATGAGGACAATCTCACTGACAAAATCCTTGAAACTCTTGGTTATGACTACAAAGAATATGGTCACCCGGGCAAAGAACAACATTCGAAAACCCCTCCAAAAGATGAACCTTTATTCCTAATGTACACAAAATTCTGATATTGAGCCAGCCACCATTACACAGGCTCTCAAAGATCCCAAATGGCGCACTGCCATGTCTGAAGAGTTTAATGCTCTTGTTAAAACTGGGACATGGGAATTGGTTTCTCCAATGAAAAACACAATTTAGTTGGTTGTAAATGGGTTTTCCAAACTAAACGAAAATCTGATGGTTCTGTTGACAGGTACAAAGCTCGTTTAGTGGCAAAAGGCTTTCATTTAAGGCCAGGCATTGACTATCATGACACTTTCAGTCTGGTGGTGAAACCAACAACTGTCCGTCTTGTACTCAGTATTGCTATCAACAGTGGGTGGCAACTAAGGCAACTTGATGTCAACAATGCCTTCTTACAAGGCCATCTCTCTGAAGACGTCAATATGACTCAATCGCCTGGATTTATTGACAAAGATAGGTCAAATCATGTGTGTCATCATCGAAAGGCAATTTATGGTTTAAAACAAGCACCCCGGGCTTGGTATCATGAACTCAGGAAATTCTTCTTCACACTGGCTTCAAAAATTCACATGTTGATACCTCTCTCTTTATGTTCAAGGATGGTGCTCACATACTTTATCTTATTGTCTATGTCGATAATTTAATTATCACTGGTAACAATTCAACTCTCATTACTACTTTTGTTGATAAACTTGCCAACCAGTTTTCTCTCAAGGATCTCGGTGACCTCTCTTATTTTCTAGGGATTGAAGTAGTGCCCAACTCCAATAGTGTGCTTCTTTCTCAAAGGCGATACATCTTGGAACTATTGGCCAAAACAAAAATGCTGGAAACAAAACCCGTTCAAACACCCTTGGCTACTTCTACCACACTCACTTTGCGCAGTAGTACTACTTTGAAGGATCCTTCTGAGTATCGGGCAGTTGTGGGTAGTCTGCAATATCTTCTCTTCACAAGACCTGACATTGCTTTCGTTGTCAATCGCCTCTCTCAGTATATGCATCATCCTACGACTGATCACTGGAGCTGTGTTAAGCGACTATTGCGCTACTTACAAGGTACCATAAATGATGGTTTGCAGATTCATCGTTACTCACCCCTCACTCTCCATGCCTTTGCCGATGCTGATTGGGCAGGCAACAAAGATGACTTCACGTCCACTGGTGCCTATCTCGTTTATCTTGGTTCTAACCTCATCTCTTGGAGCTCCAAGAAGCAAAGAACTGTCGCAAGATCCTCAACAGAAGCTGAATACAGGTCTGTCGCAAATATCGCAGCCGAGCTCAATTGGATATGTTCTTTACTCTCTGAATTACATGTTCAAGTTTCTACTTGTCCTACCATTTACTGTGACAATGTTGGTGCCACTCAATTATGTTCCAATCCAGTGTTCCACTCAAGAATGAAACATGTGGCTATTGATTTTCATTTTATCCGAGATCAAGTTCAACAAGGTGCATTACGGATTGCTCACGTTTCCACAGCAGATCAATTGGTTGAAGCTTTAACTAAAGCACTGCCCAAGCCTCGATTTCATCTTCTTCGCAGCAAGATTAGCCTCCTTTCTTGTCGTCCATCTTGAGGGGGCGTAATAGCAGCTTATCTTCTATAGTTTCGAGTTCTGTTTGTAACAAATATTCAAACTCTCTAGCTTGTACAGTTAAGATTTGTTAGCTGTATATTTTATTTGTAATCCCTTAAAATTTACTAGTTAGTTTCTTTGTTGTATTTATAAAAGCTGTAACACCATTATGATTAATATTAACTTATCAGTTCACAAATCCTATTATTTAAGACATATATAACATACTATATTAAGTCGTTCTTCATGAATAGTTTAAGTTATAAAATATATGAACATTTAAATATGAAAAGAATAATTTAAACTTTTCATTTCTCTCATACTCTCTTCTATTGTGGTGACACTTCAACCAGTTGGAAAAAAAAGATACGACATCTAGTCAACAACTACGTTATATCTTTCATCTATTACTTCTTTTATTTTGCCGACAACAAACACAAGAGTTGTCCTTGTTATTTTGCATCTGGGTCAGAAATATTCGTCTCGTATTTTAAAGATTTTGCATATGAATCCTGTAAATAAAAGATATACGATTCCAGCCAATTATTGTTTTACTCTATTAACGGAGATCGATCTTGAATTCGAACTTTAACCTAAATTGAACTTTGGAACCATTTACTTCGTCATCACGGCCAAAGTTCTTGAATTTTAGCCAGCAATTTTATCAGAGAATTTAGATTTAAAAAAGAAAAATGATAGGTGTCATGGTTCGTGACAATTTACAGACATTACAAAGTAAAAGAAAAAAATTTTGATTTTTCTTCTTAAATTTTTTGGTGGCCCATGGAGGGATAAAAAATAATTATGCGGATTCATAACACATTGTTCGTGACTTGCAATATCAATATTTTCCTTCAAAAAAATATTGCTCTTTTAGATCATTAATAGATAACTTTCTTTATTTTCAAGTGAAGTGATAGTTATGTGCATCTCTTGTTCAATTTTTTTATACATTGATATTAGGTTGAGTAGGTGTTGATGCAATGATCCATATGCAAAGTGCAATTATCTGCAAATCTATCAGAATTAGAAGACAAATGCAGAGCTAACCCCCATTTGCAAATTGGGTTCCAGAGTTAGTTCTTTAACTGTAAACTAACACCTTTAGACATGCCGTGATCGGTTAGGCCAAATTAAGGCAATAATAAAATTGGAGTCAACCTTGACAATCCTGGTTGTCAAAACATAGGTGCTATCTAGGGGAGTCAACAACAGGGATTCTGGAGCTGAGTAACAATACATATATATCAGAACAAGTCACCATGCATGTTAATCCAAATGCTAATTAGGATTCAAATACATGTGTGTGTATATATAAATATATGTGCACATGACCATTTGCTTGAGACATGGCATTGAATATGGAGATCAGCTGTTGCTCCACTGTTTGTCTGCTTCACAATTTGCACCTCAGTCGCCCAAAAATGTGAAGTTTGTTGCTAATTGCTGCTGATTATTAGTAGTTGATAGTCTTCTTTTTTTTTCTTGAACAAATCTGGTGAAATTTCATTCAATTAAAGAGAAAAGTTACAAATTTCAGTACAACACAGATTTACTAAAATAAAATTCTCACACAAATTAAAGGGTACTTCATCCAAGAAAAAATACAGACGGAAGAACATTGAAATATCCTCCTAGAAATTCATGAAGAAATCCTTTTCATCCTGAAATATCTCATAAATGCGATTAAGGATGACATCCAGAGTTAATCTGATAATTTTCTTCAATTAATCTCCATCAATATTTGATTATCGCTGTCATAATCCATCAATATTTTACTCCATTAGACAAATTAGAGGAATATTGATGAAAAAAAAAAGATACAAAATATATAGATCTCCACAACCTTACTTAGATGTAGGTACTACAAACAAAATAAACTTAGATCTATGATAAATGATTTATTTTTGAACAAAAAAATGAAAAAAAAAAAATAACCCCTCAAAACCACTAATGAGTAAAGGAGGTTTTTAAAGTGAAGGATGAGAAGAGAAAAAATAATTTCTCTCTCACTTGGTTATGCTTGCTTTCGGTAGTTAATAGTTGATAAATAATAATGTAAATTATTTGATAAAATTTTATTATTATATAGTTGTAGCTGTTAATCTATCAAGTGCGTATTAAAAATATATTTTTATCTTTAAATAAATTTTCATATATTTTATAGTATTTTCAATTATCTAAATGATGATTTAAACATGATACTTTTATTATTTTTATTTTATATATTAGAAATTTCTTAAAAGTTATTTAGAAGTGGGTCTAAGAATTTAAATTCCACTAATATATATTTTTTAACTAATTATAAATATGAATCACAATTATCTAATTACTAAAAAATAATTTTTATTTATCGTATATTATAATTATGTAATTACTAATTATAGAAAGTATGGAGCACCTAATTCAAAAAGTTAATGGTATACACCATCTAATTAAACTATAGATTAATGAAAGAGGTAGCTAGAAAAACTTCTGATATGTTCTAATAGGACCATGAAACCCCAGATTATAGCAGAAGAACAAGGGATTTTTGAAATCTCTGCATGTGCCTTTGATGACAAGGTACAACAGCTTAGCTTAGTTTATAAATTCAAATCTCTGCATGTGTCTAATGGATGATTAAAATATTGTGACCCCCGTTAAATGAAGATCTGTCGTTGCACCGAACTTCAAGGATTTAATTATGTTGTTATATAGAAAGCCTCTCATTGAATGAATTTGTAAAGAGTTCATACCTTCAAGAGACCAGCAAAACACATGCATGCATGAAAAGGTTAGATAGGCAAGTACTTGGATCTTCGAAAGAATGCCAATCAGGCCATGGGCTAAAAAACACAATCTGCAGATACATCCTCGCTAATTTGTGCTTAGGCCTGAAAGTAACAGCTATTGTTTTCTATGGCCTTCTTTTTGGAGTTGGAGGCAGCTCACCCTACATATCGCTACCGACTATGCTTGAATTTTTTTTTTTTTTAACAGGACTATGCTTGAATTTAACCAAAAAGAAAATCATGTGTCAGTATAAGGATTCTGTTGAGTTTTGCTCAAACGACTCACTAGTCCTTTCGGCCAGTCCAATATTTATTTTTTAAAAATTACTCATAAAATCTATTGAATTCTAACTATATCAGTTGAATTCGGATAAAGTTATAAAAATAACAAAAGTTTTTTTACAACTAATTCGATATAATTGCATACACCACAATTTAAATTTAAAATATCCTTTAAATAAAAATAGTTTCCTACCTATTAATTTAAATGGTTATTAGTCATATTGATCAAATTTTATTTATTTTTTTAAGATATAAGGTACTTTTTTTTTTATAATAAAGATAAAAGGTACTCTGAGCAACAAATAGAGGGACAAAAAAGCAAACAACATTGTAAAATATGTTTCCTACAGTTCACTTGAAAACATCTTTAATTGATTTTTCTTTTTTTTTTTTAGATTTTAATTAATTAGTCGATGATGAATATTATTAAGAAAAAATTACACAAATAATTAAAGTGAAAGTAAGTAGTTTCAAAAATATTGTGGCTTTTTTTTTCAAAACTAACCTCACATATTTTCATTTTTTTTCACTTGAAAACATCTTTAATTGATTTTTCTTTTTTTTTTTTTAGATTTTAATTAATTAGTCGATGATGAATATTATTAAGAAAAAATTACACAAATAATTAAAGTGAAAGTAAGTAGTTTCAAAAATATTGTGGCTTTTTTTTCAAAACTAACCTCACATATTTTCATTTTTACGTTGTTTTCTTGATATTTGACGTAGCGGAAGCTTAAATTAAAAGGATAAATATTGAATTTTCGTTTAGTCTACGAATGTCCGGAAAGACAATCTTCTATTAATCTGTTTAGTCAAAGAATTCTCAGAAAAATAGGCATCAATTATCATTGATTCTGAAAGAATACCCGAAAATTGGAGAAAATAGAAATCTCTATTAAGATTATTCAAAAACTAACTATCCATTACAATCTTGAGGCTAGATATATATAGGGTGGTATAAACCTACCAACCCTAATTTTAATTAGGAAATGAAAATAAAGAAAATCCTAGCTAAGGTAGGAAATCAAATCCCTCACAACATAGAAAAGTTAAATTCTAATAAATGCTAAATTAGAAATAAAAATAAATCCTAATAATAATAATAACAACAACAACAACAACAACAATAATAATAATAATAATAAATAATTATATTTGTTATCCATTGTTCTGCAAAATCATTCCAAGGCTTGTTGCTCCGCGTCAATATCCCATTTGGATAAGGACACGGATCCTTAAAGGAAAAAGGATACTCAGACTATACAAGGACTCATACCTATACCTAGAAGTAGTATTCGAATTAACATAGGATAAGGAATCCCAAGTCAATAGGGATAATGATTCCTATCAGTAAGGAATCATAATCATATCATGTTTGTATATATTTTTCCTTATATATGCTCCATATATTTTGCATATCATTAATCTCATGCATTCATATTTTCATTAGCATTCTATTTGCTACTCTCAAGATCTTTACCAACTTAGGCATCGGAGTGTTTATGGGGGCATCCCTACCCTCAAACCTCATTGTTTTCGTTCCCAATCAAGTTATCATTTATATTTCTTCTTTTCATTTATACGGTCTTCCTCTTCCTCTCTTCGTTCTTTTTGTGATTTCTCCCAAATTCATTACTCTTTTAATCTTTCTCCTATTCTCATCACTAATTATAACAATTTTTGTAAAATTAACCCCATTAATAATGGATTTTCAATAACAAAAAAATTCAAACTATTATGATCAATGTTTATTTTTTTTTCTCCTTTTTTTTATTTTATGTTTGGATTTGTGTTTATGGTGTTATGAGTGTCAATAGATATTTAGCAATTCATGAGTTCTGTTTTAATTTGATGAGAGAGTATCATGTTGGTGGTTATTGGCACTTGGGTGATTCTTGAATTTTATTTGTCTCATTTTATTTTTGGATTTGTTTCTAGTGCATTTTGTGTATTTTGAATAAATTTTTGTAAATTTATGGGCTCTTGTTGATTTGTGAGTTTTGAATTTTTTTTTTATTGTTTTGTTTGTTTTAGTTATTTTAATTGTTTCAGTTATTTTTGTTGTTTTGGTTATTTTGATTATTTCAGTTACTTTGATTATTTCTGGTTGATTATTTTTGGTTGCTTTCTGTTATTATGTTTCTATTTCCATTTTTTTGGTTTGAAAAAAATCTAATTTTATTTAGTTGTTCTCGTGATTGTTTTAGTTGTTCAGCTATTTCGATTATTTTAATTGTTTTAATATATGAAAACAATCATTGTATGTTTAAAATAATTATTATCAAATATTGTATTTTTGAAAGAAAAAATTGACCGTATTTTTAAATTTTTTTTCCTTTTTTTTATTTGTGAAAAAATTCCCATTAATAACTTCCCTAATTAATTGGGCTCAATGTCAAAACCATTAAATTGATGGGTTGATGGGTTGTTATACAATCTTTCCGTTGGGCCTCTATATTGACTTCGGTGGTGAGAAGTAGGTCCCAATAATAAATGAGATATTAGGACAAAATTAACACATATTAATTTTTTAGATCAGAACATTAATACATAGTACCCATACGTATCAGGTAAAATCTGTACAAGGTTTTTTTCAGGTAAAGAGTTTTAAAATACATTTTATTCTGAAGAAAAAAAATAAAAAACAGAAAGCAATCTAGCAAAATCAATAAAAAGATGAAACGATTTATCATTTTCTCTTCTCATAAGATGGGAGGTACAGAATACAAACAAAAGCCAAAAAAAAAAAAGTCTCTTTACAAATGTCAAAATTGAAGTTGTGAAGAATCAAATAATGTGGGGTAAATTTTATGAATGATACCAAAACTTTACACTTGATTATAAAATGGTATCATTACTTTAATTTGTATCTTTTTGGTACCAAAACATCAATTTTAGTTGCACCAGAAAGTTCCAGAAATACAATCAGGCCAAATTTGATGACATGGCAACCGGAGATGCTCCGTCAGCAGTCATATCGTATGACACGTCAATAATAAAAAAAAATGTGAAAAAAAAAACAAAAAAAGCTTAAGTCAATGATGCTGCTTGTTCAGAATTGGCTTATTTCAGAATTCTCTCAACTGGTCCGAAAAGCAAAACATCAAACAAGTTGCAACAGTTTACCGATGTGGTATACGTTGTAGTTGCTAACGGTGCATTTTTGGTTGTCACGTCATCAAATTTGGCCTAATTGTGTTTTTGGGACTTCCCGGTGCAACTAAAATCGATGTTTTCATACCAAAAAGATACAAATTAAAATAATGATACCATTTTGTAATCGAGTGCAAAATTTTGATACCATTCAGAGTATTTACCCCAAATAATGTGTTTGAAAGCATGTGTGTCTTTCCAATCAACAATTACTTAAATGTAAGTTTTTATCTAAAAAGAAGATATGATACATTTGCAGTTTGTATTTGGCATAATTTGTCAATTTAACAATTCAATTTAACAATTCAATTTATAGTTTTGTCATTTTAATACTTAAACTCGTCTAAAATGCATTAACATGATAACAAAATATATTTGTCACTTTTCGTTAAATTAATACTTTTATTTACAAATTTTAGTCATTCAAATCCTTAAAATGTGACAAATGCTAATTTGTTATTTCATATTACATATATTGACTGAGATTTTTAAATTACATTTTAAATGAGTTTAAGTATTGAAATGATAAAATTATAAGTTGAAATGTTAAATTATAAAAATGATAAGTATAGAAAAATTATGGATGTATCATAACTTTAAAATAAACATTATTTGTGATGGTGACATTGAGGTAATCTCGAGTCAAGAATTACCTGAATAAATGTGCATACGCAGTAAATTTTTGCTAAAAAAATAATGTGATAAGTAGAGAAAAAAAAAAAGTCCTGAATTTGTTTGGTTTATCAAATTAGGAGAGAATCTAGCCTATATTGACCCTCAGTTGTGCAAAGTTTTAGCACCACATCCACGTGTCATATGGACACTCCCTCTCTTTTGCCTTCCACATCACCCACCACCTCCACTGGAATCGTATGGTGGGAAAGATTCACCCCCGATTTACTCCATTAAAAATAATGATAATAATTAAAAACCAAATATCCAGAGTTTTTAGCACCCAAATCGTATGTTAAATCTAAATATACAGTTCATTTCATATATATATGCAAAAATACATTAAAAATAATTAAAATCTAATTATAAAAATTACAAAATCATAAGTACAAAAATAATGAGATCAAATATTTTAAATTTTTTCGAACGAAGTTAAATGCAGTTGAGACTTTTATATGAATTTTTTTTTAAAAGTTACATTTTCTTTTTAATGAATTAAATTATAAGTATGACTTTTTTTCAATATTAAATCAAAATTTTAGTTTTCAATTCCTTTTTTTTTTCAAAAATTTCAGCAAAAATGAACAAATTAACATCTAAAGTTGCATAAAATACTTTTTTTTTAACAATTAATACAAATGAGTAATTCTCAACACTATACAAGGGGAGAGATAAGGGTTGGGGGTCGACCCTACTTTTCTCAACTGAATATCCATATTTTTACCACTTAAATTGCTCATAGGGAACATAATATATATATATATATATATATATATATATATATATATATATATTAATCAAGGGAACATAAAATACTTGGTCTATATGATTGACTGATCATTCAATAAAAATATAAATTGTCGAAGGTTGAATAACGTAATAATTAACTTCCATCAAGACATTATTATTTTAAAAGTTTAATTTTATCTTCCTCATTTTCATTAAAAAACTTAATTAATTAATTAAATTATTGACAAAAAAAAAAAGTTTGTTACACCCCTTGAACCAAGCCGGAGGTGGAATCTTAGTGCAAAAAAAAAAAAAAAAAGTAGGTAGATTTTGTTTCAAAGTTAGTTTTTTTTTTTTATGCCATTGAGAGAATAATAAAGTGATAACTCTTCTTTAAAGGTATTTAAAGATGTAGAATTAAAATTATAATGTCATCAATTAAAAAGGAAAAAATTGTCCTCCATTCAAACTAGTAATATATCGATAAAAATATATATATAAATTCGTTAAAAATCATAAAAGATAAAATAACACTCAGGTTAATAGCATAATAAATCGGCTCAAAGTCAATAAATTTAATAATACTATAGTGACTAGAATACCTATAACTCCAGTTTTGCAATATACTGACGATCATAATCTGATTTGTTATCTCTATCTAATCAAATATGTTTTGCCCGTTTGATTCGCCCACACACAAATAAAAGGCCGCAACAAGACGACGGAAAAATGTCTTAACAAAACGACAAAAAACCAAACGCCACACCAAGACGACGAAATCACGTGAAATAATCAATTATTTAAGAAATAAATTGATAAAAAGATGTGTAGATTAATGATTTTAAGCTATTTTTGGCCAAAAATCACTCATCATTGCTTAAGGAAGATGAGTTGTTAGAAATGAAATAAGATAAAGTTGAGATAAAATAAGGCTAAGTTTAGGTATTTTTTTTTTTTTTTTTTTTTTTTATCTTATCCAAAATTTTACTTCAATCTATTGATATCTAAGTCATATAAACTCTTTAAGCAAAAAAAAAACCTAGCCTTCTTATGCCCGACTTGATTATTTATCTTTATTTGTTATAGTATGCTCACTATTTTATTGAAGCACCCTCTTAGCATCCTTATTTAATCAAACTTATGCTATATCATATTCTTAATTACTTGATAATTGAGCCATGGGTCAGATGCTAAATATTTTAAATATTATGTGCTTTCACATTAAAATAAAAAAAAAAAAACTATATATAGAAAACGACAAAATATTTTGAAATAAGGAAAACAATAATGCCCCCAACTCAATATGTATAAGCATTTGTGGCAACTGGCAACATTGATGGACGGTTTTAAATTGTCAAAGTGTGCAAACCAGAATTTGCCAAATATTTTTTTTAATAATTTTATGCAATTCCTCCCAAAATGATGGAGATGAGCAAAGCGATAATGCGATAGTGCGACAGAACATATAAGAAAACGACATCGTTCACATCATTCCACACTGACTTTTTTGCTTTTGGTGGCCCTAACATATGTCACATGTCGTGAAATGGGACAAAGTCTCATTTGGGTTTGTATAAAAAAATACTTAGAAAATGGTGCTTATTGTTAATTATTATTATTATGATTGTAGTCCACTTCACTCTCCATTTTTATTTTTGATCCATTGTACTCCACTCCATTATAGCTTTTTTTTTTTTTTTTGGCAAAGAGGATTTCATTGAACAAGACAATGCCCAGGGGCTACAAGCTTCCATCATACAGAAAACAAATAAACACCAAGAGAAGCACACCTGCTTGAACACCGAAGCATTAGAAAGAACAAAATCAAGGCTAGCTTAATATAACATCTAGCTTGATATATTTCTAGCCGAAACGTGATTACAAAGCTATGTAACCACTAACATCAAAAAAGGTATATGCAGACATAAAACCATAAGAAAAAACAAAACTTTGTCTGCAAGATCAAAGCCATACTGCCTTAGAGGGATGAGGAAGCGCTCCTTTTGCTGACCAATCAATCCAACCATTATCAAGGTCCATTATAGCTTTAATGTTTAGTAAAAATTAATTTAATTATTTAAAACAAGATCCCAAACCTATGTACTAAAACAAGGTCCAACACTTTTATTTTTACCAATTTTACTCAATATAAAGTAGGTGTGAATTCATGAAATAAATTTTAAAATTAAAATTTAAACATAAACATAGATTATTTTTATAAATTATAGTGCAAAAAATATCATGGCCGAACGATAATTAAAAAGATTATAAATTTTTATGCAACAATGATATTTTCGTTCATATTTCTTTGTAGTCAATATTAGTTCAATATAATTTAATATATTAAAGATCCATATACAAAACTTTTCATAACAAAAAAGCGTATTTCCATAAACATTTAGTGAAACGTTATTTTATTATATAAAATAAAATTACTGTAATTATATATTTTTTAAGGTTAGAGAAAAAAATAAAAATTTTAATATTAAGTTTGAATTTTATTGAATTTAAACTATTGAAATCTAGAGTCTATTAAATTTTTACTAATTCAGTTTGATTCAAATGGTAGGACTGTAAACGAGTTGAGTTACTCGCAACTATCTCGGTATTTAACTCGATAAAAGTTCATTCGAACTTGTATATTAAAGTTCGTTTAATAAATAAGTTGAGCTCAAATTATATAAAGTCTGGCTCATTAAACTCACGAATAAATTTGAATAAAAACTCATAATTTTAATGTTTAATAATTTGATTTTTGATATATATATATTCTTATTGTAAAACATATTTTAGAAAATATATTATTAGAATTATAATTTTTATTAAATATATTATAATTTATTTAATAAATATATTTTTAATGTATAATTATAATTTATAGTTTGTATTTTTTTAAATTTTTTAATCTCGTTTACATTTATTTATGCTTGTGAGCAGCTGTGAACACCAAATGACATGGAGAAGCTCGACTTAATTATAAATAAATCAAATCTTAACTAGTCAAATCTTTTGGTCAAAAAAAAAAAAAAAACTAGTCAAATCTCGATTTGATTAATATCCTATCAAATAATATTACAAAAATGAGATGTATTTTTTAATAACTAATTTAATATAATTATATATATTTTAAAATTAAAATTTAAAATATAATTTAAATGATAATATCTTTAAGTGTGATGCATGTCACATGTTTAATAATGTTACATTTCATCATCATTGAAAAAGAAAAAGTAAAAAAAATAAATTTCTTTACGTATGGCCGAGGGGAAAAAAATGGTTAACGGATACGCAGCGAAATTGGGAAGATTTTGTCGGGGGTAGATCAAGGACCCTTCTTAATGAGATGCAGTACTATCAAATCGATTATTGATTAATCGAAAAGTTATTAAGACGATATTGTCCTTAATTATACAATATTAAATGTACATACACTGAAGGATAGTTTGGTCTTTGCAATTAAACCTAGTGCTCCAACCTACCGAAAAAAATAAATAAATAATTGGTCCCCACCTTTTATTGAATATTGACAAAGGAAATAATTATATTAAATTTTACTTGCATTTTTATTGTTATTTTTTAAAATTGTTTGGCAGAAAATTAAAAATTCCGCGATTCACTGTGGAGGATAAGACAATTTACACGAAACCCATAGATTGAATAAAAAATATTATAATTTTGTCTTTTACTTTCAAAGTGGTGGAGGTATTACTAGTGTTTCCTTGTGAAAGTTTTTACACAAAGTGAAAAATAGTAATGCTTGTAATATTAAGATATCCCTCGGTAATTTTGAAAAAATTAATGATATTGAGAATTTATTAAATTTTAATTAATTTAATTTAATAAATTTTTAAAAAATTAATTTAATATGATTCTATAAAACTATAATTCAAACATATAAATATTTTCTGACAACTGATTTTAATAATTGTTGGTTCCATAAACTAATATTTAATAATTAATGCATAATATGTTTCTCTTAAAAAATTAACAAATACTAATAATATGTGATAACCAATATTATTTTCGAAAAATTATGTGTTAGTTAAAGGTAGCGATGAGTAAAAATAATCGAAAATCAAAAAATTGAATCAAACTGATTAGTTCGGTTTGACTTATAAATAAATTTTATTCGGTTTTCAATCTATATAACCGAAATATTTTCAATTTGATTCGATTTTGATGGTTAAAATATAATTAAGCTGAATCAAACCGTAATTTAAAATATTATTAATTTATATGAATGTTCATGGTTCATTTTAATCAATTTAACAATAAATATTTCAAATTTGATCAATAATTTTAATTTTTAAATACTTAAATTCTTAACCAAATTATATAATACAAAAAAAAAATACTCGAACCAAAGTTATTTAAATTTGGTTTGCATAATTGATTTGTTTGGTTTTCTAAAAAAATAATAAATTAATTAAATATACAAAATTAATAACAATAAATCTCATAAATATTTTTTAAAAAAGTTCAAAATCACAAAAATTCAATAAAGTTTTAAATTGCAAAAATTTAAAAGATCCGAACTGAACCGAATAAAAAATTTCAGTTTGGTTCGGTTTACAGCCTTATTTAGTTTAATTCGGTTATTTGTATATTATTTCTAATTTAATTCGATTTTATATAATTTTAAATCAAATCCAACTAAACTGATCCATGCATACCATAATAAGCATAAGGTATGAGGGAAAATGTTTAATTCATGATCTTATGGCTAAAATTAGGCCATGTTTGTTGCAATGGTGCCGTGTAGCGGCAAACCCACATTTTCTTTTTCATTTGGTAACACTATGGAAAGCTAAAAAATATATATATATATATATTTACATCTATTATTTCAACGATATAGTCTGAACTAAGTGAATCTTCCATTGCCGCCAGCTTTTCATAAAAGTCATATCTTCATAAAAGATCTATTGATAGATTTTTCATTTTTCTTATAACAATAAGAAAACATAAAAGCAAATGAGTCAAATTTCGTTTCAATACTCACATCATTAAAGAAAAGCAAGGAAAAAATGTAATAAAAATAAAGAAAAGACAGGTTCAATAACTTAGCCATTTTTTTGGGGACACTTGGTCCGAGAACTTTTCGTCTCACAAAAGTAATTGCTTGAAATTCAACAATAGTTTAGCAGATTTATAAGAAAAACACAATGTTCACAAATATAACTAAATGAAAACCTTTTAGAATCTTTTTTATATTGGATTCAAATTTTATGGACAGATTTTAAAAATAGTTGAAATTGTTGTGACTATTAAATAAAAATAAATAAAAGTGGAACTATTTATTGAAAATAAAAGAGCTTTCTTTTAAAAATTAAAATAAATAAAAAAAATTACATCGATAAATGTCGAGAGATCCCTATAATTATTTTTTTTATTTCTTCTATTAATGAGCTACAAAAAAGTGTAGAGTAAAAACAAAAAAATATTAACTTTTTTCATATTTTTTTTTTGATATTAACTTTTTTCATATTTTATTGTACAACGATATACCATTTTATTACACAACGATATACTATTTCTGTCACTTGTAGCAATATCTATAAATAAAGTTAGTTTATATGTGTCTTTCCTATCAAGGAAGGAAATTAAATTAAATATTTTTAAATGAAGAAAGGAAATAGTAATTATGACTAAAAGAAATCATAGCTTTGCTTCCAAAAATTAAAATAAATAAAATTATTTTTTTTTTATCAGGGAGAAAGAGGGGAGGGGGATTTGGATCTCCACTTCAAGGGATAAAAATTATATGCTTGATTCAAACCAACTCTAAACGGATCGTCTTTGTAGTGCCTTTAGGATTTGAACTTATGACCTTTAAGGTCAAAATCATGATTGCTAACTCAATTAGGTAAGTGGAGAATAAAATTAGTTTTTTTTTTTTTTTTTAACTCCATAATAAAATTAGTTTTTATGTGTCCGTCCTGACGTAAATTCAATAACTCTGACATGTGTGTAACTCACATGGATGTAAAAATACAGACATATCTTTCCGAACAAATGGCGCTCTTGTAATAAATTGCGACACATCAAGGGCATTAATGTCAATAAATTTGGTGCACAGATATACCAAATTTGATGGTGTAATTTGTGGCTGTTGATTCTATTTTCTCAGTGGCTCAACTCATTGAAGAGGAAAGATTATGGTTTTGTAATATTTTATTTTTATATAATTTATTTATTTATTTTTGAAAGAGTTTCCATTTTTCTGTGTTGCCATGCTCACTGGCATCAACAACACAACCCTTTTGTAGCATCTTTTATAAGATTTGTTGAAGAGAGAGGCAAAGAAAAGAGATTGGTTTTGTCACTTTTTGGGGCTTGTTCTGATCTTGTTCTGTTGTCGTAGTCTGATATGTATATATTCTGCTTTTGTTGAGTGGTTTCTTTGTTTTTTTTTTTTGTTAATATTATCTTCTTTTTGGGTTGGGTGGTTTCCGATTCAAGAATAGTAAAGTGGGTTGCTACTAGATTTGATAGTTCTAGTTGTTTGCTACTAAATTCAATCAAATTTTGCTTATCTTGATCTCTGTTTTCACTCTGTTTTTTCTGTTCCAACTTCTACCAAACTTTCATGGATTGGGCTGTTTCACTTCCGGTGTTTTTTCTGTAGCTGGCTTCTCGATCTCTTGACTTTTGATCTTGATCTGATTGAAAAGCGAAAAGGAAAGGAAGAAGAAGAAAAATAACTAAGTTTTTTTTTTTTTTTTAGAAAAATTTTCAAGTCTCTATCAGGAAACAGAGAAAAGTAATGGAGTCAGATCTTCAGCATCACCATCATTTCGTTCACGATCATCAACAGCTTCAACACCAGAAACAAATGAACTCTGGCTTAACGAGGTACCAATCTGCACCGAGTTCTTATTTCTCCAGTTTCCTCGACAAGGATTTCTGTGAAGATTTCCTCAATAGACCAGCAAGCCCCGAGACTGAGGGAATCTTTGCAAAATTTTTGGCCCATTCTGGCGGCAACAACACGGATACCATCTCAAATCAGAACTATGGAGTAACAATCAAGCAAGAATCTCCACTTACAGAAGCAGTTCCACAAATTAACCAGCAACCACTTATTATGGCTTCAACAAATAGTGGTGATCACACAAGGTTGCATCAACAGCAGCAGCAGACCAATTATTCCTCAGGTTTTTATCAAAGCCAATCGAAACCACCATTACCAGATCAGAATTTAAGCTCTGCCATGGATTATAGAATAGTAACTTCAGTGGGAATGGAGAGGTTGTCTCAGATGAAGCCTGGCGCTGGAAATAATTCGAATCTTGTTAGACACAGCAGCTCACCTGCTGGACTCTTCTCCAACATTAATATTGAAATGGAAAATGGTATGTTTCAGTTATTCTTTTTTTTCCCCCTCTTTTCTTGTGGCTCTCCAAGTTTTCTTTTCTGATATTCTATCGACCCTTTTGTTTGATTTGCTGGGAAGGAGTGAAACAACCGAAAAGGGGATTTTAGATGTACTTCTTGAAGCTAGACATGATGATAGATTTAAGGTTTTCTTTTAAGGTTTCTCCCATGCTTTCTTTAAAATAAGTTTGTTTCATTTGAAACGTGAAAGAAAAAGTGAGCCAAGATTTTGTTTCCTTAACCACTTGTGCTTCAGAATTGATACTTGAAGTATTAAATTTTGGTTAAATTCTGTGTTTTTTCTGATAACCAATCATTCGAACTAGCAAGTGGAGCTTTAAAAATTATTATAGTATAAAATAGAGCAAGTTGTTTGATTTATGGTACTATATATGCTTATATATAAATATTTATATATATAAAGATGAACTTTCTTGTTACTGTTGGGAAGTTATGTACCGTTTTCTTCCTGTTGAGAATCTAGCTGTGAAACTGGCACTTTTAAAAAATAATAGTTTTGGCAATTGGCTGCAGGCTATGCTGTAATAAGAGGTATGGGAGATTTCGGAACGCGTAATAGAGAAACATCTTATTCTGCAGCCAGTAGGCCACCTCCTCCTTCGGGGATAATGAGTCCAATTGCTGAAATTGGGAACAAAAACTTGGGAGAAAATAGTCCTGACAATACTGGTTTGGGTGAAACTCGCAGCAGCAATTATGTCACAGGTTACCCTCTTGGATCTTGGGATGACACAGCCATGTCTGCTGGTTCAAAAAGACTGACAGATGATGACAGGACACTTTCTGGCCTAAATGCATCTGAAAATCAGGTACAACACTACTCACCAATTATTACGTCATTGTTTTTAATCTGCATCTAATTTTGAAGGATGTTGATTATATTCTTGTTGTAAATGGATAGAACGTAGATGCAGTAGGTCACCCTCCTATGTTGGCTCATCACTTGAGTTTGCCAAAAACTTCTGCTGAATTGTCTGCAATCGAGAAGTACCTGCAATTGCAAGATTCTGTGCCTTGCAAGATTCGAGCTAAGCGTGGATGTGCCACTCATCCGAGGAGCATTGCGGAGAGGGTAAACTCCCTTTGCCATTGGTGTATCATTTCTTGAAATCACTACATTTATGTAAAATTAAAGCACAATCAAGATTTGGTGTAATTGTTCACATCCATGAGGATCATGTATAGGTGAGAAGAACTCGAATTAGCGAACGCATGAGGAAGCTACAAGATCTCGTACCAAACATGGACAAGGTAGAATCTTGAATTGAAATTTCTTCCATATTCAGTAAATGTGTAGACTCAAATTCTTAGTTACTTAATTTTCCTTTTCTCAGCAAACAAACACATCAGACATGTTGGATTTGGCTGTTGACTACATCAAACAGCTTCAAGGACAGGTCAAGGCAAGTCATAAAGAATCTTTATCCAAACCCAGCACACTAATTTAAGATCCTACATTCAAGTCTTCTTCGAGCTCTTTTTCTTTTGATACAGTATAAATGGCTTACATTCTTCTTGTTTTGAGGTTCTTTCAGACATTGTCGGAGAATCGTGCAAAGTGTACGTGCACAAGCCAGCAGCAGCAGCAGCAGCAGCAGCAATCGTCCTAGCTGAAAATATGGCAGTTGGTCGTGTGTATAGACTTGGTTAATAAGAATTTGCATAGTATTAGGTATGTAAAAGCAAAGATGGGTTATCTTTTGCACTGAAAAAGAAGCAGCAGCAGAGACCCCTTTAATGTGGGGTTGTGATGGAAAAGAGAGGCTAGCTACTAGAAGCTAACAGTAAGATCAAATCCAATTATCCAAACTTATTAAAAATGGAAAAAAAACATATTTATAGCTGTATAGTGTACTACTAGCTCATTGCATTTATGTTGTGGCATGTGGTTTTCTAGTGAACCAAATTAAGTTAATAAGTTTTAATAAAAATATATTCAAGAAAATAGAAAGTTTCTTGTTGTTGCTTGCGTTTTACACGTTTCTTCCCTTGTATTTTCTTCTCTTTTTTCCCTCTCCTCATCAAAAGAAAAGCTTACTTAGCACTTTTCATGTTTATATATGAAAAAGTAAGGAAGGAAAGGTACTTTCAATGGCTGCCCCTTTTGATATAGCAACACGTGGGCCTACTTTACTTCTTTTGACATTAGTTGATGGAACAATTAGTGGCTGCAAATCTTGACCAAAAAAAAAAAAATCAGTGGCTGCAAATCATCCTGTACCTAATCATAGCTCTTTTATCTGATTAAATGAGCTCCACATCTTTTTTTTATCGTCTTGTACTTAGGTCGATGTCAAAGAATGTTGCTAGAGTTAGAGTTCTTGTTTCCACATTCGGCCGCATAGAATACTGCCCTCCCATCCTTTTGCGTAGTGAGAAAATTTTAGGATCCAATTACATTTTTGGATATATTTGCAAATTATAAGGATGACCATATGAATAAAAAGTGATGTTATTTAATTGTTGATTGAACTGAAGAAGAATAGAATGAATTCGTAATTAAGTCAACTGAACTCCCTAAAACATCACTATATTCAAATTGAAACTTCGTTAATTTTCAAAAATAAGCTTTATAGACACAGTATGGAGATTGTCTAAGGTTTGATATTGAACTATGAGAAATACTTAAAATATTAAAAGAAGACCAAATTTTCATCCTGCCGAAAAGGGAATTGAACACCCCAGCAAAAAGGATTAAAGCTAAATGATCTAAAAATATCACTACTATATAAGAAAGAAAAAAAAAGGATACCAAACAGTAAAGAAAAAAAAAAAGGATGCCAAACAGTAATTTATCGAAGGAAGCTTATACATAGAGAAAAGAAACGAGAGAGAGAGAGAAAACTTTATAGTATGCTAGTCTGATTTCATCTAGGGTGTTCGATTTGCACCAATTGGAGAAAGTGAATCTATAGAGCAGGTGCGTTTTAGTGCTTGCCAACCCTTAAGTATGTATTATTTCGGGACCTACTTTTAATTAATAGTTCGGTCATAAATTAAGGTAATAAAGTACGGTATAATCATAATTAAGTTAGGAAATGGTATAATCATAAAGTACGGTATAATCATAATTAAAGTGTACAAAAAAGAGGATAAGCATATGTTTCTTAATCAAAAAGAACCATTTCCTAACTTCCTATGATTGCCAAAGGAAACAACCGAAGAAGAAGAAGGGGAAATGTGTGGTGGGTGTTGGTTTTGGTCATGGCGGTATCCAGTGCATGATTCACTATCCGGTCGGGCCCAAATCCACGAAAAGAATTAATATGAGTGCCATGTCATTACTGACCTCATCACTCATCATCTCATCGCCTCTGTTTTTATTTTCTTTGGACTTATCTCATCATCATCATCTCCTTAAATGCCCTGCCCTTTCTTCCACTCCAAAGGAAATTGCTTTTTATCCCAACTTTTTTTTTTATTTTAAATAATAAAAATTTGCTCTATTTTAGAGTTGAAATTAGATGAGATAAACTATAAAAGAAATTCAAAATTTTAATATAAAATTTTAATTCAAAAATTCTACTTAAAGAAATTTAATATTTTTATCATTTCAACTAACATTAATTTTTTTTGTTACGAGAGGGGAGGGAGAGTAAGGGGAATCGAACCCCCTCCCTTCATTATGCTAGGCCCGTGGATGGGATGGCTTGCCATCCCTCCCTAGGCGGGCCAGCACATTAATTTATTATTCATGAAAATAGCAATCTTTTATTTATTAGGTCAAAAATAGATGTAAATTGTAAAGCTATTCACTTGAAAAAAATAATAATAAATTAATACTTCCAAATACTGTTAAACTCTTAGACCTTGTTGATGATTTAGGTATCAGTTTGCACACTGAATTATATTTCTGATTCAAGGAAAGTTTAATAAACTCTGAACTATATAATAAGTTCAATGCTCACTCCCCATACAAAGCTGGTGAGCTGCAAGTTGTTCTTCAATGGACATCTTGCCTTTACTCAGTGAAAGCTGTATTTCCACCCAATGCTCATCCCAAAAATCGTTCAGTCGGAAGAATTCTAAGCCTAAGCCGGGAGAATACGTTGCATTACATCCCCCTCTATCAGCTAACGCCGGAACCACCATAGCTACTCCCGCAGACTACAACGGAAAACTTTCCTTGGGTGCTGCTCCTCCTTTGAAGGCGAGTCCACTTCAATTGCCTCCAAGAGTGAATGAAATGATCTTTCTCAAAGCAGTGCCTGGTTGGCATGGTGTGGCAGACCCCGAAGTGTCCACATCCCCGGGAACTGTAATTGGAGAGGTCACAAATTGGGATGGAAGACAGAAAATTGGAAAAGACCAATCATATCCTATTGGCCTCAAGGAGCCCAAAAATCCTGGAAAAAATGATTCAGGCCCAAAGTTTTGTAAAATCTTAAAAATGCCTATAGGAGGAGGGCCAACAGATTTGAAACCAATCCATTTGGGCTGCCTTGATAGGGCTTAGGGCCTTTATTCTGCTGTATTTCTTATTTCTCTACTATTATTAGGTTTTTGTTTTTGGTTTTGGTTTTGGAGCTTTTAGCTTGTAAATCCTCAATCTCTTATGAGATAGCCCTTGGTCTGCTTGGGTTGCTTCCCTGTTTGCCGGTTATGCTGGCTGTTTCTTTTTAATGCCGATGTTTAAAAAAAAAAAAACAATATAATAAGTATTGATATTAATGAATATTAGTTACGAAAAATATAAATTTGAAATATATACAATTATTACAAATGTGAATACAAATGAAAATACCTTGATTAACATATTGACAAAAAGCTATTCAACTCATAACTTTTTTTTTTTTGCATATCTAATTTAGAGTTATTTAATTTATTTAAATTTATTTTAAACGATATACATATATATATACATACACATAAGATGGTATAAGAAATTAATACAAAAACATTAAATTAAATAGCACTACTATTCATATAAAAAATGATATTGAACTCTTTTTATGAACTAATTACTTAAATCATTATTAATTAAACTAATATTACAACTTCTCTAAACACATAAACTCCAAATTAAACAATAAACACCATAATAAAGAAAAAAGGGCAACGACAGAGAAACAACTACCAGTTAAAATTAAAGTTGTCCTGCTCCTTGATAGCACATCACTTTACAAGTTCTTGGATATTGTGGACAAACTTATCAATGTAACTGCTCATCAATCGTTTGTTTATTAGAATCTCCTTCCACTTTGCATGGTTCTTCTTCACCATTAATCCCACTTCACTATTTTTATCCATCACAGATATGATAGCTTTGCTCAAATTCTCCTTAGAAAACCACCCACTCTCATCTCTCTCCACCTCCACAGCAATCTTCAAATCTTCAGCCATTGATCTTGTGTTCAAGATTTGGTCACCTAAATGTGGCACCAATACTATTTGACACTCGCTCATCAAAGATTCCCACATTGACCCAAATCCGCAGTGGTTAACAAAACACCCTACTGATGGATGATTCAGGATCATCAATTGTTGCACCCATCCACCATAAACCACTCCTCTTCCTTTAACCCTTTCTTCAAACCCTTCAGGCAATGCTTCTTCTACAGTTGATGCGCCCGTTGGTGGTTTTAGGGCCACTAAAAATGGCAGTCCTGTTAATTCAAACCCTAGAACCAATTCTTGGAACTGCTTCTTTTCGAGAATGATTTGGCTTCCAAATGCACAGAAAATCACCGAACCCTTCGCAAACCCACTTAGCCATTTATTCCAGCGATCTTCTAATGGTGACTCCGGTGGCTCTGGCAAGACAGGTCCTGTCAAAAAAACTGGTTTTCCATATTGGCTGCCAATGTAGTCGCACATCTTCCCTTCAGTTTCGTAGCAAGTTCTTAAAGCTATAGCGTCACTTTCTTTGATTGCTGTTGAAATTCTTTCATAAAATGTAATTCCATCACCAAAAGGAAGAGAAACGAACAGCAAAGATCGTACTTCATGGCCGTGAAGCACTATTTTTGATGATGGATAGCCTGGTGGTGGCACTGATAATTCAGCCTCAGTTACAGGCTTATCTTTACTAACATTTCGTGCTGGAACTAGTACAATAGCAATGGATGCAGCACAAAGGACACTGTAGTTTATAGTCTTAATGCCAAGGGGTTTGGTTATTTCCGGCAACCAATGAGCAGTATCATAGATAACCAGCTTGGGGATTGTGCTGCTTATTATGCTTTCGACTTGGTCACGAGTACGGTCCATGGCTATAGCAAGAAAATGGCTCAATTCAATGGGGATGTCGGAGGCAGTTTCGGCGCCTGCGGGAAGGCCATCCACGGGAGGGATGGTAAGGGGGTGGAAAGTTATGAGATCAGGATAAAGATTGAAATGTTGTAATTGTTGTATGGCTTTGTTGGGTAGCAGAAATGAGACTGTGAAACCCTTCTCTGCGAGCTTGTTTGAAAGGTGGAGAAATGGGGTGATATGGCCAATTGCAAACCATGGAAACATTACAATGTGAAAATTTCTAATCTTATTGGGTTGAGCTTGATCCATTTTTCTTTCATTCTTTTCAGCAACCTGCAAAATCTATATATATCAACTAGTTAACAAACAAAAAGCATTGATGCATGCATGCAGGCAAGGTAGTGTGAACTAACTACTACTACTACATTTGCTTTGAATCAACAAGAATATTACTTACCTACGTATTTATTTTTGACTGAGATCTCGATCCGTTGCAAGCTAATTAATTTGTCCGAATCAAGCGGCGAACAATATTCCTTAAATTCCGTTCCTTAAACTTTTTTTGTGTTTGCTGGATGCATGCTTGTATATTGCACGATACTGGCTGGCCAGTAGCTAAGCTGTTTTCTACCAAACTTTATACTTAACTAGCGGGTGACCTGCGTGATTCGCGGAAGATTAATTTTTGTAAATAAAATTTTGATTTTTGAATTTAGTGAGAAAATAGTAAGATGTTGTTGTTTGTTATTTTTTTTAATGGGAATAAACATATTTCACGTAGGTAATCATTTAACAATTTTTTCTTTGTGAAGTATTTAGAAAATATCGAATGATGGTTATGTATATGAATGTAATTTGTTATAAAAAAAATATATAATTCATAAGTTTTAGAGAAAGTAAACAAATACTTCAAAGTCAACACATTGAGCACAATTCTTGTAAGTTCATAACATAATATTTGATGATAATTTAGAATTTCTATGGGTTATTTTTGAAAATTGTAACTTTTATAAGATGAAGATTGACATTATATAACTCAAACGCACAGTAGATGTTAATGATTATTTCTTATTTTATTATATGTAAGTGGGAGTTAGAACAAATTAATGTTTAAAGTAAATGCATATAATGTAGAGATTTTATTAAATATTTTTTTTATTAGATATTAGGTTAATATTTTATTAAATTTTTTTATTAGATACTAAGTTAATGAAATGGACTTAAAATTAATTATTTGAAATTAATAAATAAAAGGAAATATGAAAAAAATTTTGTAAATAAATTTTGAATGAAATTATATCAATTAAATTAAACAAAAATTTAATAGTTAATAAAATATAAATATCAACAATAATTAGTTCATAGTAAATAATTAATTAATTGAATAATGATTTAAAAAATGAAATAAGAATTTTTTTTTTTGGAAGGCAAAGCCAAAAAAAAAAAAAAAAAAAAAAACCAATTACATAGTGCAAAATCTTGGAGTTGCAACTCCAATAGTATCTGAAAAAAGCAAATCTCTCATGCCATCAGATGGCCAATCTAAATAGAAACATCCTGGAGGTACGTAAGTCCCATTATTAACACGACTTTGACAACACAATACGAATATATTAGCAATGTCAATTAACCAAAAGGGTTCATAAAAGCCAAAGTCCGTAAGCAAGTTGCCTGGTGCATGGTTCCCTAATGCAGCATAGCCAAGGTAGCCACTGGTTACATAGAAAGCTGTCGATGTTAGGATGGCTATAACGTTAGCCTTCTTCATCACTCTGTTTTCAGGTGGGGATGATTTTAGTGTGTCCTGAAATTTAAATCCAAACATTTCATGAGAAAAGTGAAGAGTAGTAATTAATTCATTGCCAGCACCAAAATAAAATGAAAAATATTCTGCTTGAATGTTATATATTGTAAAGGTACATGTATATATTAGAAAAAGCTTACTTGGATTCTATGAGGACTCCAGCATATGAGCAAGCAAATGCCATATCCCCGATTGCTCTCAAACATCGTCCAAATTTTATCAACTGCCGTTAAACCCACTTTAATTTCCACTCCTGTCAGTGTAGTTCTTTCTCTATTCCCTGTTTAGAATCCATTTTACCATTAGAACTGTCTAAATTGTATCTTCATATTAGTATCTTCAGACTTGTACCAAAAAAAATTGCCCAATATTGGAAAGAAGTCAATTACCTGAAATGATCTTTGCAAGAGCGAGTCCTATTCCAATCGAAACATATCCAAAGGACATGACTGATGCAAGAAAGGAAGCCATGACATTTCATGGAGGTTTGGGATTTGAGACAGTAATATCTCAGTAAAGAGGATAGGACGGTTACACCAATGCTCAATTGCTTTGCATATCTTTGCTTCTTCAAAGCTTTTGAAGACCCTTCATTTGCCAATTCTTATAACTTACGTAACTCAAATGAATTAAACATTGAAATAAGTTAAATTAAAGGAAGCCAAGATCATAATAATGCAAGAACAATGAACATCACCTAGCAATCATAGAGAGTGCCACATGACACTACATGGCTCTAATAACATGACTTGGCACAATTTTTGCACTTAGTTTTTATATATTTATATAGATTTATTGACTGCAAATAATTTTAAAATTGATTGTTATTGCAAAATTAAACAGCAAATGGAAAAAAAAATTAAACGAGAAAAATTAAAAGAACATAAAGATTTACGTAGTTCGATCAAAGATTTTATTGATTTCGGTTATCAAGTATACAGTACATCACTAAAACACCCACATATAAAATATATAAAATCCTACATCAAACTAGGTCGCTTCAATCGGGTCAAGTTCATGGCAGGTGACATGACAATAAATGGGATCCAATAAGTGGGCATATTTGTCTTTAACTCATTTTTGTATAATTCTTATTCAGACGTGGCAAAATGACATGACAATAAGTGGGATCCAGAAAAGCCCAGTCATCATTCCAGTAGGGGGGCAATCCGACCATATGCACAAAATTAGCTGTGAATTTTAAAGTTGAAACATCAAAATAGCGAAAAAAAAAATTGAGACACCAAAATAATAAAAAGTAAAAAATTGAACCACCAAAAATACAATTTTCCTATATTTTATAGCACTTTTAAAATTTTATTTTTAACCTATTTACCCTCTAATCATATAGTTTTTTAACCACTATAACCTATGGCATGCCACAGTGGAGTAGCATGTGTTTTCAATCTC
>CATIWK010167327.1:0-11768 GCA_949634005.1 Mallotus japonicus
GGTTGGAGATGGCCTAATATCATCAAAAACACCATTTCTACTTAATATAGGTGTTTGAAGCAGTTGAATTGACCATTGATTGTTTCAGTCTTCAGCTTAGTCCCTGCTGCACTAGCACATGTTTGAATTCTCCCATGGGCAGGGTGTAGTCATTTCATAGGTTTTTCGACAGCCATCCACCTGCTAATGACTTTTTTTTTTTTTTTGGAAGCTTGTTTGCATAAATGAAACAAGAACTACACGAGGAGAGAAATAGGAGCTTACCAAGAAAACTCCCGATACAAACCAAAATACTGACTCTCTAGAGTCAAGAACTACCTGCTAATGACTTATAAATGCCATTTGTTAGTGCTTCATTATGTGTATATCTTCAATGTTCTTACCACTTTAGCACTATCAAGGACTCTCAGTGGTTGCGCACTTGGTTTCTTTGTACCTTAAAGTTTATAAAAAAAATGGAAACAGAAAGGCTGTTGTGTATCCGAGGTGGATGTCAACTCTGGAGGTGCAAGTGAGACGTCTTTGTTTTGATGTCACGTCTGCCAAGTAAACTCTCTGGCTTTCGACATCTTTTGCACACGCTTCAAGTAAATAACCCAATTTTCTAAGAGGAATAGCAAAGAGGAGAAATGCTCTTCGTCTACATTTTCAAATACACACTTTAAATGCATCACGTCACATACCATTCTCATGGTCTGCTGAACTGCAGCATGCACTTGTGGGAAACAGCCAAACCCTCACTAATCTTTCAAAATTCAACTGCCTTTTTTTTTTTTTGTGAACTTAGTAGGCAAGGGAAGAGGAGGGACTCGAAACTCAAGTACTCGCTATATTTTAAAGGAGGCTTGGCCACTAGATCAAAATTTGATGAGTATAAATGCATTTTATTTCAGGGATTAGTTATAGATATTGATGGTGCAAGAAAATATTGACCAATTAATTATTAACACGCGGCAAGTTGACTTATGGTTGACCAGCTATGCCACGTCGTCCTAAGAGAGTCTCCTTCAGGAATTGCCTCTGTGGCTTGTTGCTAATCACCTGCTGGAAAACCATTATGGCTGACTCCTTTCAACACTCTTACCCCTAACATACATTTAATGCACCTGAAAAGACTACACCTGCCCTCTAATTCTTCTGCAACAAAGGCAGTACCAACTCCCCCTAGTTCACTATTCAGTGTAGACCTTCTCCTGACTTAGATGGGACATGACACTATACCACGGCAACCCATGCTCTCCCCCCAAGGAATAAAGGAGCGAAAGAGAGAGGTAAAAAAGGGTATTCTCTTCTTCTTCTTCTTCTCCACTATTGTCTCTAATCTTTTTCTCATTTTTCCAAAGACAAAAGAAACTTACAACCCTGAAGAAAAAACATTCTTCTCCATATCAATGTCCTTTCACGGACCGATGGTTATTCAATCTTTGACAGTGGGATAACCTATACTGACTTGAGCTTCAGAGGGGCCTTGGGACACCATTTATTAGTTCCTTTTTAGCTCTCAACGATGATCTGGAGACTGAAACAAGGCTGAGCTGGATAAAACAAAGTTAAGGGGACCATCATATACCATGCTTCTATCAAAATACAATTGGTGAAGGAAAGTGTTTTAATACCATTTGTGAAAAAGAAAGAAAGAATCCGCCTGCCTCACATTCTAGTGCATTCTTCAATTTTTCTTTAAGCATTAATTCGAAGCCTTAAAAGGTGAATAGGACTAGTGAAAATTGATTGTTAAAGTCAAAATCAAAGGTAATTAAATATTGATTATGCAAAGGTTAACACATGATATTAATTTTAATTTGTAGAATTTTGTGGTGCATTCTTCATTCTTGTTATGACATCTTTTTTTCCTTTTTATTGATAATTTTTTTTTTGTTTTTTTTAATATTAGTATTGACTCGTGATACCTTTACCTATTTATTCTTAAAATACCTTTTGATTTATAGTGATCAAATTTCTTAAAATCAAATTAATGGTCAGTAACATATATAAATTAATACTAATACTATTTGAATCAGTTAGTAAGAGCTATTCTACTTTAAATAATATTTTGAATTCGAATTATGGTATATATAATTACATTAAATTAGTTGTTACAAAATTTTTATTAATTTTATAATTTTATTTAAATTGAACTGGATTAATTAAAAATTTAATAAATTTTGATGCGAACTTAAATTATATATTATGTATAAAGTAATGGCAAGGGATGAGATAACTTGTGCAATATCAAATAATTCATCGGCTTAATACATATGCAGCCCCTTGAACTTGACATTTTTTGTCACTTTGACACTTATACTTACACTTTTGCTATTTTGACACCTCAACTCGCCAAAAACATGATTTATAAACCACTTTTTGCACGTGTGGCAGAGGACGTGAAATTAAACGCTATTGAGCGTGTGACATGAAAATTTTAATGTTCTCTAATGTACAACAGCTCTTTTCAGTTCTTCTCCCCATCATCTTAATCTGTCAACAACTCATCTTATTCTTCTTCATCTTATTCTTGTTCTGCCATTGTTAGGCCTTCTTGTTCTCCCCATCATTGTACTCTCCAATCAGTCATCTCCTTCTTCTTCTTCTTCTCGTAAACGGCTAGGGTATAAAAACAACATAAAGCACTAAGCAAGGGCTTTAATAATCAAGGAAACAATTTGCTAATAAAAAAAAACATTAGCTTTAACAAGGCAGGCATAATGGAAGACTAAAGACCTCAAAGGTTTGAATGAAAATAACCAAATAAACACAAGTGCAAAAAAATTGCTTTACGAACATCAACAGTACATAAAACCAGAAGTAAAGAGAAGAATAAGGATGGAATGGATCTCTCACCAAAAAATAAAGCCACACCAAGCTTACAGGAGCAATTCATAAATTGAAATTTCAAATTTGTGAGAGCAATTCAGAAGGTCGCATAACTCAAAGCAATTCTAACACTCCACCATTTGCTTGTCTTCTTGTTCTCCTTCTTATTGTTCTTCAACATCCATTCGCTTCATTTTTTTTTTAATTTGGCAAAGGATTTTATGTGAATTACAACTTTAGAATCCTTATATCCCTCAGGCAGAAGTTTTCCTCATCTTGTCATCCTTTGCAACCATTAACTTTTCTTGATATTCTTCTTATACCTTAGTCAGGGGGAAAATTTACTGTATGAAAGAGCCCTAAGGGGGGGGGGGGGGTGGGGGTGTGAATAGGGCAATAGAGTGAATACCGAAATTAAATCGAATTAAGCAACTAATAAAAAGAATATTGAGAAGGAATAATGATGAACACAAAGATTTAAGGAGTTCGGATTCTTAACAATCCTACGTCTCCACCTAACCTATGCCCAAGTTAGGATTTTTAATCACCCACAATCTTATTCACAAGATTGAGTACACACAAGAGTTTGAGGCTCACTCTTACAACCTTACAATCAAGAATTTTCAAGGCTTACTCTAAAACCGAAAGTCAAGTGTTTTAATGGCTAAACACTTAAACCAATTCCACTATAATAGAATCTCACTTCCCATTTTCTAAACCCAGAAAATAGAAGAATAAGAATGTCTATTCTAATTACTCACCAACTCTCACAAGAGTTAAAAACAATAGAAATAGCTTAAAGGAGTAATGAGAGTTTGATTGATATCTTAAGAGAGTTTATGAATATGTAAGTATGTTTCTTAGCATCTCAATTAAACTCTAAAAAGTGTTTATATAGACAAACACTTAGATTATAGCTGTTAGAGTAATCATACAAGTCTCTAACGTCTCTAAGAATTAAAATAATTAAAATTGACTTTTAAGCAGAGATAAGACTGCTCACGATCGTGACTAAGGGCTTCACGATCGTGACCAAAGTGAACTAGCCATTATAATTCAAATTTTTCTGTTGAGATTTGCAGGATACTGGTCACGAGCATGCTCATGATCGTGAGGGAAGATCGTGAGTGGCTTAGAATGTTGAAGCTTACTGAGGCACCTGGGGTTCACGAGGGAGGAAGCTCGTGACTGATGCTCGTAAGGTCATCACGAGCACCTCACAATCATGAGGGCAGATCGTGAGGTGCTCATAATGCTTATATGAACAGAGTCCTGATGTGTGAAGCTCGTGATCCTTTATCACGATCATGATGGTGGCTCATGACAGGATCAACAAAACTTGATTTGAACATTTGTTGAGTCTTTAATGCATATAGAATGAAATGATACTTCAATCACTTGATTAGATCAAATATTTGATCTTTCTTTGAACCTAAATCACACTTAGATAAACATCATTAGTTCATTTTAAATTATTTATTGAAAGATCAAAATTCTAGGTTTGATTTAAACCATGAAAGGTTAACAACTACCTTTATGACTCTGTCAATGTAAGCCTTTACATTCTCAGTCTCTTTCATTCTGAGAATCTCAAATTCCTTTCTCAAATTGAAGAGCTGCATCTGTTTTGTTTTATCACTCCCTTGGAACTCCATTTTCAACTTATCCCATACTTGCTTAGCTATTTCACATGCTATTAGTCTTGTAAAAATAGTTTCATCAATAGCTGCATGGAGGGTACTCAAAGCTCTGAATTTTCTGGAAACTCTTTCTTTATAAGTTTTTATCTGATTCAAAGTTGGATTTACTGGCAAGTCAGTCTCCATTTCTTTTTCCACTGCTTCCTAAAGTAGCGAACCCTTAAGGTAAGCTTGCATTTTAACAAACCAAACATTATAATTTTCTCCTGTGAAAATAGAAGGAGCTGAGCCTGAGATATTGCTGCAGCTTGTAGCCATCTCTCACGTACTCTCATTTTTTTTTGAATATTTAAGGTTTAAGAAAGAGTTTTCTAATTTTTTTTTACTCACAACTTCTCAAGGATCAAAGAAAAAACTTTCTTTGCTCTGATACCAATTGTTAGGAAAATCAGAGGAAGGAAAGCAAATAATATAAGAGAAGAAAAAAATAAATTGTAGGCAAATCTCACTGCATGTTTTTATTGCTTGTTCACGTACATATTTATAGTGTAAAAAAATACGTAATAACTCATAACAATATATAACAAATACACTTAATTAAGAAGCTTTAATTTTGGTAAAGTTATTCTCCACCATGCATATCAATCAACTATATGTAACATAATTTTTTTTTTGTTTTACCAAAATTAAGCTTCACCATACAAACAAATATATTTAAAAAACTTCTAGAATAGCTCTTGACAGTAATTTAGTTACTATCATCACACACTTTCTTCTCAGGTGAAGGCCAGTGCATGGCTCTATGCATGAACTTAAATAAATCAATGGAAGCCTTGCAAGACCTCGATGCATGGACAAGGTGGAAGAAGTGGTTTGTTTGTTCGATCATCAAGGAGTCAGATCCTCACTACCAAAATATATGCAGTTCTATAAACTGACCATATAAAAAATCTCTTTTTGCAGATTTGCATAACAACAAATAAATGAGTCAGAAATAGACGAGCCACAACTTGGCCATAGCTCCAAGAGAAGGACACATATACAGTATCGAACTCACTTGAACTCCAATCCAATAGCAGGACTTGGGCATACAGGCTAATAAATTTTTTAGCAAATTATTTATTTTTATCATAACTAACAAATTTGCAGGCTATGCTCAGAACAGTCAAATATTAGAAACCACACCCAAGTTATATTGATGACGAAACTAATCATATTTTTTGATTGTTTATTATAAATATATTGCGATATATTTCAGGTACCCAGTACTCACTCGTACTCGGATAAAGCAAAAAAGCACCCATTTGTGCTCAGACAATAACTAATGACACTCGCTCAAAGCCGAATCAAACAACTCAAGCAATCAGATGCTTGCCAAGCCAGTTGGCACTGTTCGGCATAAGAACAAACTACTTTTAAGAACTTGGCAGCCTCTAAAATAGGACCAAGTCACTCTATGGGTGTTTGTCATCGCACGACATAAGCCAAGGCATTCTTGGGTACTTGGCACCACATGGCATAAGCCTAAGGCATTCCTGGGAACTTGGCACCTCCTCGGTATAAGACCAAGCCACTCTCCAAGTACTTGGCACCTACTCAAACTAAAACCAAGTTACTTTTAAGCATTTGGCAGCATTAAACTATAACAACATTGACGACAACAACATTACAGATGCTCAAAACGCTTAGAATCTTCGATATCCAAAACACTCGGACATAAATATCCGAACAGACTTTCAGGGGGGACTCTTGATACCCCATAATCAGTATCCTATTCTAATAAGGATTACTTGATTAGGAAGAAAGCTCAATTAGGGAGATTACACTACAAAGGAAGTCTCTTCTCTCCTAAACAAGGCAATCCCTACTCAACAAGGAATCCTATTCCTAAAACGTTTATGTCTAATCTTTCTCTATATATACATCTCATCATATAGGGGAGAGATCATTCACTCAACATTCAACAGTCATACATATTCTCATATCAAATATCATCCATCATTCCATCATCACCTCATCATCCAACACCATTCTACTTTATTCTACTCGTTTTATATTATTTTCCCATACACAATACTGACTTAATCTTCGGAGTGTCTATGGGGAAAACCCCGCCCTTTCACCCAACTCTCTCGTCGATGCAGGTTCCACAAGGTAAGGACACGATTCGGAATTATCAATAATTTTTATGGCTTTTTTTAATATTTATTTTTATTTTTTTCTTCTATTATTTTTATTCTCTTATTTCTTTCTTTCTTTCTTTTTCGTCTGGTGATGCACCAATTTTAGGCGAAAAAAATTATAAATTCAAGTTTTCCTCTCTTTTTCATAAAATATTTTTTCTTATAAATGACAAAATTTGTATGGTTTGCAGATCGAGTCTAAGCAAAAACAAAAAGTTTTTAGTATTTATTTTTATTTCTTTCTTTTTCATTTAGTGATGCGCCAATTTTAAATTGGTTAGGAGACAAAGCTTTTAAGTTCAAGTTTTCCACTCTTTCCATAAAATAATTTTTCTTATAAATGGCAAAATCGTATGGTTTGTAGATCAAGTTCAACCAAAAACATTTTTTTTTTAATAAAACGGACAAAATCAGGTGGTCAAAGTCCAAGCAAAAATGAATAATTCCTCATAAATCGAGCATGTTATTTTTTTTTTTAGCATGTTATGCGACATATATGAATCAGCATCGTCATATAGTGTTGTACATAGTTAATGGTATTTAAGTGGAACTCATTATATTACTTGATATTTATAACCTGTTTATGATATTAAACAAATTTAAATTAATTTAAAAAAATTTTAAAAAATATAAACTATAAATTAAAATTATTTATTAAAATTATTTAAGTTTATTCATGAGTTTTATGAGTTAAGATTTATATAGTTTGAATTCAACTTTTTTTATTAAATGAATTTCAATATATGAGTTCGAACGAATTTTTATCGAGTCAAATTTTGAACAATTCGTGACAACTCATCTTGTTTACAACCCTATACATGTTGTTCATATTATATAGTCTTTATATATATTTTCAAAAAAAAAATTAATATCAACAATTATTGCGATCAACTGGTAGGGTTGTTCCTGCTTATGCGAGGTCTCGAGTTTAAGTTCTGGTGTATGCAGCCGTGTTAAATTAGTTGTTGGGAGATATTTGCTGTCCTTGTGGTATTATCCGAGTCAAACTGGATTAATTAGAGTTCAATATACTGTGGATACTATTAGTTTAGACAAAAAATAAAAATAAAAACTAAATATTTTAAAATTAAATTATAGATTTACTAGCGCAATAAAAAATATTAGTATTATTATTTAATCAATATTTTAAAAATATATTTCATTTTATTCTTTTCTAAGTTTATAAATCTAAATTAAAATTGTTTTGCTATATTCCATTATTTCTTTATTGTTATAATAAAATATTGAAATATAAAAAAATTGATCATATAAAATATAAAATTAAAAAAATAGTAAATATGCATTAGAGGGCCAAATGGGACAATGTTAAGAACACCCCCGCATATAATAGCTCCTTAAACCTGAACCCTATGCATTATGAATTTAGAATGCATTTTAAATTGGGATTTTTATAAAAATAACAATTTTTTAAATCTAATTTTCAGTAAAATATCTATTTTTTATAAGATATTATACATATATCTATTTTTTCTAAAATATTTTCATGCCCACTAATTTTCAACAAAATACCTATTTTTTATAAGATATTACACGGATAACCATTTTTTCTAAAATATTTTCATGCCCATTTTTTTTACGTCAGTTCCGTTCATCTTCATGTGCGTCTTCTTCTTTTTTTTTTTGGTTTCATTTCTTCCTTATTTCGCAATTCTTGTTCAATCTGAAAGGGCATTTCCCCAAATTTTTCCAGGCTGATGAAACGCAGAGAAAATCATTCGCAAGGTCTGGTTGTGACCATCTTCTAACTTCAGCTGATTCAAAAATCTCATCTTTTTTTTAGGTTCTTCACCCATTGTTTTTCCCTACTCCTGCTCAAAAACCATCAAGAGTCGACGATCGCGACGATGAAAGTATGTGATTGCAGTTGTTTTTCAGTTGATACCTTTGCATCTCCCTTCTCTCCTCCATTTGCACCACCACACCTCCTCCTCCTCATTCTCCATCTTCTTCCTCTAAATTGGAAATAGAGATGGTTATTTCTCTTTGAAGCTGCTGTGAATATCCATATTTTCTTTGTTGTTGCTATAGTTGTCGATTTTGTACTTTAGCTTTTCTTCTTCTAGTCTCTTTAATGGCAGCTTGAAAAGGATTAAAATCTTTCTTCTTCTGTGCATTTCTTGATCTTGGAGATGGTCCATTTGAGTACCAAATTGATAATCTTTTATGTAAAATTCGATGATACATTAACTGCGCGCAAGGTGTTTGATAGAGTGCTAGAGAGGAATGTGGTGTCAGGTCCCTTGGTTTTCATGATAAAAGGGTCAATTGGAACCCAAAGTAAAGAGAAGATTGAAGCTAAAATGACTGACCACATGACAAAAATGGTTGGTGTCCTTCAACTCTTTTCTGGGAATTCCCATTTTTCTTTCAGAACATTGATTTACCAGTTGACTAAGGGTAGTGTTTGCAGTTAACTAATTACTATTTATGTTGTCTATGCTATTTTTGTGTAGGAGCTACATGAAATTAACTTGGAAGATCCAAATTCGATTCTAAGTTCTGGCAATGCTCCTCCATTCACGTACATGAGATTACGAGACGAAAGGTTTGTGCTTATTTCCCACTGGATTGATGTTATGTGAGCATGCAATTACTAACTGAACACTTATGGAGGAGAAAATAAGAAGACAACAGCACAAGTAATATGGTGTTCCGAGCTATAATGAGAGTAGGGAAAATGCCCATTGACTGTAATCAGTATCATAAGAAACCTCTTCTAACTTGTACAACAGAGGGTAGTTTGATTTTGGTAATTATTTTAAATTTCTCATAATGAATGTCGTGTTCAACCATTTCAATTATATGAACTTAAAAGTAGGAGGTGTCATTTTTAAACACAAATAAATCGTCATAATCCTGTTTTGAAACCGTTGCTTGGTCAAATTCAAACCATTGCTTGTCTCTTTTTGTTTCTTTAGTAAATGTCTTGCCAGGTTTAAACACGTCATAACCTCAGAATCTAAAGAAAGTAGGTGGAGATGTACCATTAAGCTGATGATTTCGATTATTTTAACTTTGTATCATTACTTTTTAATTAATATCAATTTCCTATATTACAACATTGATTTATCTTAATTTTATCTAGCTAGATCTCAATATTAGAGTATGTAATTGACAACATGGAATGCTTCCATGAGAGATTCTATATTAATATATATGGAGTGTATATGGAGTGTGCATTTTCATATGAGTTTCAATTAGAGAATGCGATTGATACACCCAAATTAATATACTAATCATATACTATTTGTATATTGTTTATACTTATTGTGTTTTTATTACAAAAATACATACAACATTGAACATTCGTTTACTGCCAGATATAGTTTATTAAAATTTAAAAATAGGTATCTGATATTGTTTGTTGAAATAGGTTGTTGAAAATGCAAAACATGAGGCATATTCATTATTAAGTTAACTACATTTTTTAATATTATCCGAATATTTTATGAATATTATTTGTATATATTGAAAGTGCAAAACATGTGTCATATCATTATATAACATTTTTGAATATTATCCGAATATTTTCAAAATCTTATTCGTATATGTTGAACAAGCAAAACATGTGTCATATTCGTTACTCGTTATACACAATTTTTTGAATATTGTTCGAATATTTTCGGAATCTTATTCGTATATATTGAAAGTGTCACATATTCGTTACTCAGTTATATATATTTTTGAATATTATCTGAATATTTTCCGAATCAAATTAGTATATAATACAAAAAATAGCATCTAATCTTAATATAACAGGTATCCGAAACCAAAAAGAGAATCTGAAACTCAGAAAGAGTATCTCAAACTAAGAACAACATCTGAAATTGAAAAAAATATCTCAAACTCATAAATACAGTACAATATATTATAATTGAGTAATGATACATGACGCATGGCCCATGACAAATTACCAAAATAGACCTTATATTTTTATGATTTTTTTTTTTTTGGAATCTAAAACCTAAGTTGCATCCGTCGGCAAGGATTTAAACACCCATAGCCAATAATTTTTTTTTTAAATCTAAAACCTAAATTACACACGGGTGAACCCTTCGTGCAAGGATTTAAACATCCACAGCCAGTAAATTTTTTTTTTGAAATCTAAAACTTAAGTTGCACACGGGTGAACCCGTCGTGCAAGGATTTAAACACCCGTAGCCAGTATTTTTCTTTTTTGAAATCTAAAACCTAAGTTGCACACAGGTGAACCTGTCATGCAAAGATTTAAATATTAAAAAATGTATATAACTGAATATATATATTCAGTTATATACACTTTTTAATATTATCCGTATATTTTTGGAATCTTATTTGTATATGTTGAAAATGCAAAACAGGTGTCATGTTCATTATTTAGTTATATACATTTTGAATATTATCCGTATATTTTCGAAATCTTATTTGTATATGATACAGAAAAAAAGTATATGATCTAAATGTAATAAATATCTGAAACTCAAAAAGAGTATCTAAAAGTAAGAACAATATCTGAAATTGAAAACAATATCTCAAACTCATAAAAACAGTATCTGAATATAATAATTTCAGTAAGTATATATTGTTAGAAAAATTATCAAAGAAATAGCTGGCCTTAAATAATAAATTTCAAATATAATTGTATTCAATTAATTAAAATAAAAATAATTGATATATGCATACCAATTAATTTGAATCCAAGTGCCCATCTTTTTTCAAATGCATGAAAGTTGAAAAATATGTTTCATTTATTTCTATTTTATTATTTGTGTATTTTAGTTTATTTTCCGTGTATAAAATGAATAAAATTATATCAGCCTAATATATAAAAATATATATATTTATATTTCAAAATATTTTTCTAGGATATTTGAAACTTTAATTATTTATTAAAACTAACATGAGTTATACAATTTAAATATCTTAATTATAATATCTGAAATAGAGCACAACGCCTATATATATATATTAATACCCAAAACAAAAACAAAAAAACTAAAAACTAAAAATAAAAAAAGGAAAAATAAAATTTTTTTAGAAATATGGATAACAGAAAATAAGAATAAAAAGCAAAAAATAACAATAAATAAAAAAGAGAGAAAATTAAAAAATAAATATAAGGATAAAAGAA
>CATIWK010167420.1:0-15079 GCA_949634005.1 Mallotus japonicus
AGAAAAAGAAAAGAGAAAAAAGAAAAAAGAAAAAAGAAAAAAGAAAAAAGAAAAAAGAAAAAAGAAAAAAGAAAAAAGAAAAAAGAAAAAAGAAAAGAGAGGAGAGAAAATAAAAAATAATGAAGGAACAAGGAGAATACGAATGAGGGTAAAAACGAAAAAAATTAAAAATATAGGTACTCTTGAAAATAAAATGGGTACTCATGTAATTAATGAAGAAATGACGTATTTTTCTAAAAACTGAAGTTAAAAAGTGATATATTTATGTAAATTTCTCCAAGAATAATGTTCCATTAATGTCAATTTGGACAGGCAATGATAATACAATTTGTGATTAATAATCATTATACGACTTTAGTAAATGCAAATTAAACTATATCATATTGATAACTTTGCTTCCTAAAATTAGATGATTTTAGTGCAGTAGCTAATGATGTGCCCAATTTCATGGATGTATTTAATTTTGTAAAATAGAAAAGAAATTGTTTAATATGTTGATTGTGGACCACTATGTCAAATACTTTGGGCTACCCGCATTGATTGGCAAATAAAAAAAATTAATCTTTGGCTTTCTAAAGGAGCGTTTATAGAAGAAGCTAAAAGGATGGAAAGAAAAATTGTTGAGTAGTGATGAACTTTAGAGAATGATTAATCGTTTCTGGTGGGGTGATATGACTGGTAGTCATAAAATTCATTGTCTTGCTAGTGATCAATTAACAATGTCCAAGCTTAAGGGTGGTTTGCGGTTCCGCCAACTTCATTATTTTAATCAAGCTTTGCTTGCTAAACAGGGTTGGCGATTATTAATGACCCTTTCCTCTTTGTGTGCTCATGTGTTGTTATCAAAATACTACTCTTGATGTTCTTTTTGGACTGCCCCTCTTGGGTACAGACTTAGCTACTTTTGGTGGAGTGTACTTTTGGAAGCTAGGTATATTCTCCATGAGGGTGTTGGTTGGAGGATTGGGAATGGTGGTTTAGTTGATATGTGGGAGAACAAATGGATTTCTGGTGTCCATAGGATGAAGCCATTGGTGAAAAAACAATTTCCATTTGATAGCCATATTAGTTCTTTGATCGACTTTGATACCCGCAGATGGCGTGTTAATTTATTAAAGCAATTATTTCTACCTTTCAAAGTTGATGCCATTTTGTAGCTCCCTATAAGTTTCCATCTTCCTCTAGATTCTCGATTATGGTTGTACACTAAAGATGGTTGTTACATGGTTAAGACGGGTTATAGGGTGGCACTTCAGTTGACACAACACAAAGATGCTGCTAGTTCTTCGGTGGATCCTAAACATGCAGTGTGGAAGTATATTTGGAAATTGAAAGTTGCCCTAAAAATTCGTATGTTTTTATGGTATGTTTTAACGGATTCTCTTCCAACAGTGCAAAATTTACAAAAGAGAGGTATGAATGTCTCACATGGTTACCAGTTTTGTGGGTTGGATACTGAAAATTTAATGCATTTGTTTAAAGACTGTACGTGGACTAGAGGTGTTTGGCTGTTATCTTCTATTGGTCTGCGGTGGATTAGCTCCCTTTTATGTCAATATGTGAGTGGTTTCAAAATCTCATGGACAACCAAAACCTTGATTTATTGATTAAAGTGGTCTATATATGGTGGGGTATCTAGTTTCAGAGGAATCAGTTAGTGTTTGGAAAAGCTGGATTTCACCCGATGCAATTACTTCTGATGGTGGATCAGTGCTAGTGATATGCACTAGGTCAATCATGTGTGAACATGTTTTGACTTTATTATTTTATTAATAAAGAGGCATTTTCATTATCATTTTATGTTATGATAATTATTTGAATAGTCAATTCTTCCTAAGGTCATCAAGTATGTGACTTGATAGTAAAACCCTTAGATTAAATATGAGTTCTATTCAAATCATCCCTAGTCATTCATTATTATAGAACTAATAATGAATTAAGGCTAGTATGGTGTTGACTGATGATTATGTTTTACTAATCATGAATATGAGATATTAAGTCAACTCATAGGTACTTGATTGAGAAATAATGTACTGGATTGACCCACTATAAGAATATTACATAGATAATTTTCATAAGTAATTCTCATCATGGTGATATTATTTTAGTCCTTTGACCTTAAAATCACCATGGATTTCTACATAATTAGTTTGTATTTTGACACATTCTAGCAGTATCTTTAACAGGGTGATGAAATAGATTGTTGTTAGATATGAAACGAGTTATGTGAGGAATGTGAGTGATTGAGAAGAATTTGTCCCTCATTTAATCTGAGCAAGATATCTGTGCACCGCTTGATAAGATAGATTGAAGAAAATGCATCGCCATGCTGGAATGAAATGATGAAGAGTTATCATTCTCAGTCTACTTAGAATCAAGAGATAATGTGATTGAATTATATAAGGATGACATAAACTATGCCTTATGTTCAATCAAGATATCGTGTGACAAAAGGACTACAATATTCACTGTAAATTAGGTTATGTCAGATCATCAGCCTTCACATAACTTGGGTAATCATAAATACTTGCTAGAGGCCACTTATGACTAGTGGGCCTAAATTGGGATTTCAGGCCCACTGCCAACGTTATGTGAACCTACAAGGTCACACACTAAGGATAGGCCCAAAATGAACTTGTGTTTACCAGCCTAGTAAAAACTCAATGGAAATAAATAAATAAATTCGTGTGTGTTTGTGTGTGTGTGTATATATATATAATTATTTATTTAAGGTAATGGTTATCTTAAATAAATAGGAAACAATTTTTGTTTTGGAATTTGAATTAAATCAGAAATGGAAAATGTGAAATATACCAAACACATTTTGGCAAGTGAGAAGTTACCAAAATTCGTTTTGGGAAATAAAACCCTAATGTGAGGTGTATAAATATATTCTTTTCTCTAGGGTTTTATACACTTTTTGCATTATGCAAAAGAAATTCGTCTTTCACCTTTTAAGCAAACAAAACACAAAGAGTTAAAAGTGATACTTTTGAGAAAAAGGTGCTAGCACACTGATTTGTTTTGGAGTAACTGTTCGTGTGGATACTAGTGGAGGACGTATCCATTTGGAGACATTTTAATCCGACGATGAAGAAAGTGAAAAGCTCAAGGTAGGGTGTCACCGATGTGAACCCACTCTTGTCCTTCCATTAATCTTGTCCTTTTTTATCCGTGGTAAGGTTTTGGAAACGCTAATTAAATAAGTTAATCGAATTACATGGATCTTGTTTTGGGTTTGTGATTAAATTTTTAATTCTTTGATGCGTTATGAATCATGAAAACCCCAATAATCAAATGCATTTGGATTTTCACTCTATAGCAGTGTCATCCGCTCTAGAAAATATTGTTACTCAAAATATTGGCAGGTGGCTTCCTCCTCAGGGTATCATGGTTAAAGTCAACACTAATGCTGCTTCCCTTTTGCAGCAATCTCAGGTCGGGTTGGGTATGGTTATTCGGCGGCATGATGGTCAGGTTGCTCTATCTGCTGGTTGGATTATTGTTGACTGTTTAGATGTGGAGGCTGCTGAATTACAAGCATTACAGTTTGGGTTGTCACTTGCTATGGAGCATGGTTTCTATCATCTTATCTTGGAGTTTGATTCTCTTACTGCCATCACAAGACTCAATTCATATAAGCTGGGGCATTCAGTTCATGATCTCATATATGAAGACATCCATCATTTGGCTGCACAACTTCTGTAGGTCTCCTTCTCTTTTGTCCGACGTGAAGGCAACTCAGTGGCTCATAATTTGGCAAAGGGTGTTTAGGATACCAGTCTGATTTTATTATTCAGGGCTTAGTCCTTTCTTTTGTATTTGATGTTGTTGTAACTGACATTAATCATTTATCTTCATATTGCATATTCCTTATATTCTCAAACAAAAGAAAAGAAATTGAGGAAATATTAAATTTGTGTTCATAGTGCATTTACTCTTATATTTTTATTAAAAACATTAGTCATCAATTCATGCTTTACATGAACTTTAAATAATATATTTATTTAAAAATATTTTTAAAATAATGTTTAAAATAATTTTAAAAAATTTAAAGCTATAAACTAATTAAATACTCCCTCCATTTCAAACTAATTGACATTTTTTTAGTATTTCACTTGGATTAAGAAAACATTTAATAGGCTTAATTATTAAAAAAAAAATAGCTAAATGGGACTAAATTACCCTTCTCTAGATATATTCAAAATTTATTCCTTATTGCTGTAAAAATTATTGTGGCACATTCTCTTATTCCACTCACACTTCCACCTATTCTAATACTCCAAGTAGTATTGGTTAATTCAATCACTTCCACTTAATCTTAACAAATTATTTTCTTATTTTTGTTCAAAACTGAATTCTCTGGCACCAAAATTTTCATCTAGAATATTTTTAGTATTTTAAACTTTCCCACATTATGTTCTATAAAACAGTTTTTATAAGGTTAAACATTTAACATCTCTAAATCTACAAGCCAAACCCATCAAATGACTTTACAAATAGATCTAAATGTAGATATAACAAATGCCAATTGGCTAAAGCCCTGGCACGGGCATTTGTAAGGTCTCGGGTTCGAGTTCTTGTGCCCTCTAGTTGATGTTCCCCCTCCCCATTGCATGTATGGCAAAAAAAAAAAAAAAAACACATGAAATTGAATCTAAATCTTTGGAGTCTTGACCTCTCTTCAATTTTCTTCTTGAATATATGTAAAAAGATTAGTGGGATAAAATTAAATTTATATTTCATACATGGACTATAAATTGTCATGAAGGATTTCTTTTTAGAATACGAAACAACAGTTTGAAAATATTGAAAGACTTATGGAATTTTGCAAAACCAATTTATATAGATAAGGTTAACATAAGAATAAAATAGGAATAAAAAATTAATGTTGTATTGGATATATAAAAGTGAAAAAAAATTGGAATTTTTTTTATTTGAAAAGTGACAATTAGTTTGGAATGGAGGGAGTAATCTATAAAAGTAAGAATTTAAAATTTTAACATAATAATTTTATGGGGAAATTACATAAACAACCCCAACCTTTGGGGGTACTTTCAAATAAAATCCTATCCAATTTTTCTTTCAAATATAACAACAACCTTTTAAACGTTATAAAAAAAAGCCCTCCTTGGATGACTGTACTGGTAACAGGAGATGAAACCGATGCATTTGCCCCCAAATTGATATTTTCTCCCCTCCAATTGAGTGTTTCATTTTGGATTAGCAGGCTGTTTAAACAGATAAAAGTGCAAGTTAGTTATTACAACAAAAAACTTAGCATACTAGGTATATGAAATTTCAATTTAGCATACTACGTATATGAAATTTCAACAAAAAACTTAGCATACTAGGTATATGAAATTTCAACTTAGTATTCTACGTATATGAAATTTCAACAAAAAACTCAGCATTACCAGTACAGTCATCCAAGGAGGGCTTTTTTTAATAACATTTCAAAGGTTGTGGTTATATTTGAAAGAAAAAATTAGATAGGGTTTTATTTGAAAGTACCCCCAAAGGTTGGGGTTGTTTATGTAATATCTCCTAATTTTATTTATTTTTCAATTAAGAGAGCATACACAATAATAATAAAGTTAAATAGAATAGAAGAGGAAAATGTGATTTTAGTTGAATAAAAGAGAGATACTTTAGATGAAATGAAAGATATAATTTTTGATAGAATAGGAGAGTGATATTTTAAATGCAATAAACTTAGAGTGTTTTAGATGGAATAAAAAAGTATATCTTAAAATAAAAAATTTTTATAATCTTTTTTAAGAAAAAATAGAAAATACAATAGTTTTACATGTAAGGTTTTAGGAATGAATATTGAAATATGATAAGGGACACTTGTCAAATTTTATATTTAATAATTTTAATTTTAGAACTCAATGTGTGTGTGTGTGTGTACATATATATATATATATATATATATATATATATATATATATATATATTGTTTACCAGAAAATAATTTTCAATAAAAATCTTTAGATTGTTTGCAAATGAGTTCTATGAACTAATTATAAGATATTAAATGGAGAAGAAATGGAAATTCATTATCAGCACATGGTGACAATAGGATCAAGAAGAGTTCTTAACCCTTTGAACCTATTGTAAATGGATCCAATAGGAGTCTGCTTCACTGGGAAGCTGATCACATGGATCAATTAATAAGCTATCGGAGCAAAGAAGTTGAGTCTAATTTTGAGTAAACTAATATATAAATGTGCAGATATCTTTTATTCAATTCATTAACCTATTTATACAAAATGAAGTTTAATTATAATCAAACTCTAACTAAAGAATTTCAATCCTGCTCTTACTCTAAAGCTATAAACAAGATTGCAAGCTTAAAGCTCATAAGTGGACCTAAAAAACATCTAATTAAATGATCAATGGGCTTATAGCCCATAAGCTAGCCCTGTGGATGTTCCTATAGAAAACCCAAGCCTTTTGGGCTTTATTCATTCTCAAAAATATTTGGATAGGTAAACAGTACCCTCCATAATCTGACTTAAGAGTCTAATTTGAAAGGAAGATTATGTCTGTGCACAACCTAGCCCAGCATCTCACAACCCAAAAATCGGCCCATCGTATCCATACTCAATTGAATCCATTTTTACCGCTTATTTCAAGGGCATTTATATCATTTCGAAAAATTTCAAAAAGTAACCGCTCTTATCCTTTTCATTATAAAGAGTGATCTTAATCTTAAAAAGTCTCACTTTTGATTAAAAATTTTTCTCTCTGAACTTTACCTTTTCTCAAGGCAACTTTCAACATGATAAGTGCTAAACATGATAGATTTTGAGCACTATAAAGTTGCATTTCATTATTAGAATTATAGTTTTTTTATCATTTAAAAGCATGATTTAAGGTTATTTGCATTGAGAGTTAAAATATTAGTCATTTTATCATTTTATGCATTTTTAGTTTTCAATTAAACTTGTTACATTGCTTTTGTAGGTTCCATATTGCTTAGAATTTATTTTAGGAATGAAGCAATGAGGACTTAAAGCTAGGAGCTAATTTGGCCACTAAAGAGGGTAAAAAATTAAAGATTGGAGAATAGCAAAGTGACACAGCCGTGTCACTTTCCAGACACAGCCGTGTCGAGTTGTTAGTTTGAAGCCTGCCGAGATTAAATTAGACACAACCATGTCGCTCTTCAAACACAATTGTGCCTGAGTGCTATGTTTCAAGTCTAATCTGACACAACCGTGTCACTTAGGTGACACAGCTGTGTTAGAGAGCTTAATTTCTGAGAAAGACTGTGCGACACAGCCGTGTCACTTGAGCGACACAACCGTGTCACCAAGGGCTACTGATTTTGGAAAGTTCTTTTTAGGGTTTTTTGGAGAACACTATAAAAGGAAGAATTTTTATTTTAGAGAGGGAGTTTTTTCTTACAAATTCCAAAATAGAAAACACTTTTGAAGACACAAAGAAGGCAATCAACGGAGTTTGAAGAAGAGCTTTAGCAAGATTTAAGAGCTAAAACTATTATTTCTTCTTCATCTTTAATTCTCTTTATTATTATGTTTTTGTTCATCGCCGCAATTATGCGCGACTAAACTCCTTTAGGGTTTGGATTTGTGTAGCTAGTCTATTACTTGTTTGGATTCTTATTTCCGTTTAATGAATTAATTTTCAGTCAATTTTACATGTTGCTTTTAATTGTTCTTGTATTTGATTTTAGTCTTGATTAAATACATTTTTTTTGGGTAAATTAGAGACAATGAAAGTTGCATGATTTATTAGCTCATAGACTTGTGAAACTTAGGAACCTCGATCACGAAAGTAGATGAATCCTTCGGGGAGTAATAAATTTCTAAGGAACTTAATGAACCCTAGTTAATTAACGTGACCATGAAAATAGGATGTAATTAACTTTGGTATTCTTAGATGACTTCGAAAGAGACTCTAGGTAATTTGAGTGATTTACCTTTGACTGTGTTAATGAATTGAATTGTAAAAAGATCCATTAATTCAAGTAATAGCTAGTGAAGCAAATCCATACTCTAGATTTTAATTATTGAATTTTTTAAAAGAATTACTTTAGCTTTAAGTTTTCTATTCTTGTTAGTTGATTTATTATTTCATTACTATTATTTGATTTTGTTAGATTGTGGAAATATAATTAAGGCTAGTACTTAGTATCAGTCTCCTCGTGGGAACAATACTCAATACTCGAACTTTACTACTTGTTGTGATTTGTGCACTTACGGAAATTGCCTAACAAGTTTTTGGCGCCGTTGCTGGGGAGATCGGCAATACCAATATTAGCACACTTTTTATTTCTGCTAGACTAACATCTTTATTTTTTTTATTTAATTTTCTTTTTTTTTCTTTTCAGGTACTTGATTTTTGTTTATGCAAACAAGATCAAAATGCCCTGAATTAGAAAGAGTAAATCTAGAAATTGAAAAAATTTACAAAAAGAACCGGAAGGAGAAAAGAGAAAGAGTTAGAAGAATGGCTGAACTAGTAGCGCAAGCAAGAGCTTTAGAAGAATATGGAGTACTAAGTCTCATAGGAAGCTAAAATTGTATTGTGAAGCCAACCATCGAAGCTAATACCTTTGAAATCAAACCTACATATATACAAATGGTTTCACAATATCAATTTGGAAGGTTACCAACTGAAGATCCAAATGCTCACTTAGCTTCTTTTCTTGACATTTGTGACATATTCAAGATAAATGGAGTAAGTTCAGATGCTATTCGCCTCAGACTATTTCCATTTTCATTGAGGGACAAGGCGAAGCTATGGTTGAGTTCATCAACACCTAACTCCATCACTTCATGGGATACACTTTCCAAGGCATTTTTGAATGTGTACTTCCCACTTGGAAAGACTGCAAAATATTGCCAAGACCTCACAGGATTTAAGCAACAACATGGAGAATCTCTTTATGAAGCTTGGGAGAGATTCAAAGACCTACAAAGACATTACCCTCACCATGGCATTCTAGATGGGCTTTTAATGCAAACTTTCTACCAAGGATTATCTGAATCCCTACAGATTACCATTGATGCTACTGCACAAGGCTCTTTCATGAGCAAAACACTAGATGATGCCTATGCACTCTTAAAGAAGATGGCATCAAACAATTATCAGTGGCATGGAGAGAGAAATCAGCCAAAGAAAGCAGCATGAGTATATGAGGTTGATAGCTTAAGCATGGTGAATGCTAAATTGGACTCCCTCATAAAGCAATTACAAAAGCTCAACTTTGCAGGATATCCATCCCAAGTTTTCTCTTGTGAAATGTGTGGAGGAGGACATTCTACTACAGAGTGTCACAAGGTAATTCTTATTCCCAAGGCTGCTCAATTGAAAAACTTAATGCTTTGAATAATTTTAATGGCAGACCTCTAAGGAACCCCTACTCTAACACATACAACCCTGGATGGAGAAATCACCTAAATTTCTCTTGGTCAAATCAAGGTGGAAATCAACCTTCAGATTCACATAAAGGATATAAAGCTCCACCACCACCGGGTTTTCAGCAAAAGAATGCCTATCCTCAGCCTGAAACCAAGTCGAACTTTGAGATAATAGTGGAAAACTTCATCCAATCACAAAATAAGGCAATGCAAACGGTTCAAGAAAGTCTAAAGCAACAAGAGGAAAATTTCAAGCGGTACGACGTGAGGTTGGAATAGTTAGCCACACACAATAAGATGCTAGAACACTAAATAGCATCACAAGCAAGCTCTTCTAATTTTCTCCAGATGGGCCACTTTCCAAGCCAACTTGAAAACCCAATTGAGGAGTGGGAAGCAATTGCCTGAAATTGAACACAAGATTAAGGAACCAAGAGCTAAGCTGAAACAAATTCAAGAAGAAGATGAGAAGCCAAAGAATAATGATCATGAGTCTAAGTCAACAAAAACTCCTCGGTTACCATTCCCTCAAAGGATGAATAATGGAGCCCTTGACAAGTAATTTCAAAAAGTTTTGAAAGTGTTCAAGCAGTTAGACATTACCATTCCCTTCTTAGAGGCGGTTACTCAAATGCCAAAATATGCAAAATGCCTCAAGGACATCATATCCGACAAAAAGAAATGGTATGATCATGAGACCAAACCAATGAATGAAGAGTTCAGTGCTATAATCAGAAATAAGCTTCCTCTGAAGCTTAAAGATCCAGGGAGTATCACTATACCTTGTGTTATTAGTAAATTGTCTATTGGTAGAGCTCTTTGTGATCTAGGAGCTAGTGTAACTTTAATGCCTTTATCTTTGTGTAGGAAATTGAATATTGGTGAGCCCAAACCCACTAATATCTCCTTGCAACTTGCTGATAGATCTATTGTCTATCCAGAAGGAATTTTAGAGGATGTGCCTGGAAAAGTTGGGGAATTCTATGTGCCTTACGATATTGTAATCCTTGAGATGGAGGAAGATCTCCACATCCCCATAATTTTGGGACGACCATTCCTAGCTACTATAGGTGCAATAATTGATGTTAAGGGAGGCAATATTAAGCTCGAAGTTAGAGAGGAAACCATGGAATTTGATGTTTTTAAGATGACAAAAGATCCTTCCATGGTAAAATCTTATTTTAGGGTTGATATGATATAAAATTGTGTAGAGAAAATCTTTCAACAACAACACCCACAAGATCCATTAGAAGCTTGTTTAGTTCGAGAAGTGGAATCTGATGAAGACAACCTTGAGGTAGTAGTCTATACTAACACTTTAAATGCTACTCATGTTGTAGACACCCAATTCCAGGATAAGGGAGTGTGGATGTGACAGAGGACTCCGATGATGAGAATTTATTATAAATAGATCCTCAGAATTTGATTTTTGGATCTCAAAGGCTAAATTGCTCTTTTTCAAGGATTTAATTGAGTTTTCAAGGACTAAATTGAAAGTTTTCTTCCTTCAGAGGTCTTTTAGTGAAAATGTCTTTTCTTCAGGGGTCTTTTAGTAATTAAAAGTTAAAAAAAAAATTAAACCCGATTGGAAATATGTAATTTGGACCGGAATTACATATTTCCGGTCGAAAATGCATAATTCCGATCGGAATTATGTATTTCCGATCGGAAATACATAATCCCGATCGGGATTATGCAGTTCTAATTGCGTTTTAACTCTGTTTTTTATTTTTTCAGTCAATTAAATTGTTTTTCTGACGTTTTAATTGGTCAGATGATGAGATTAAGGTCTATTAAAGGACTTTATCTCTGTGTTTAGAGTCCTATTTTGAGTCAAATTTGATTACTTAAATCACAGGAAGCTACGGCACTTTGAGCTAGGGTTTTTCTATAAAAACCCAGGTGAACTCCGGAGTAGGGACTTCTTTTTCTAACTTTGATTTACGGCATTTTTCACTCTGGTTCCGGGAGAGCTTCATGTGGAGTTTTCTTCCAGGACGTAGAGAAGATTTTTGATAGAAAAGCTTTTAATAGATTTTGATATTATAAACTTGAAAGAAGCGCAGCAAGTCGAGAACAAAAGATCAATTCTGAAGATTTATTTCAAAAGCAAACGGTGACATACACACCACTCTGAGGAGTAAATCAATACAGCATCTCATTCTCATATCTTCATCTCTTTCTTCTTTATTTTAATTTTTTATTTGATTTGAGTTTTTTTTTTTTGATTGATTTTAAGTTATTCACTAATTAATCTTATTGGTTTATTTTTGTTATTCTCATGATGGATGGGGTGACATGAGCACACGGTGATGAAGTAAATTCATGGAGAACTCACAAGGATCCATAGAATGCCATGGATCAAATTATGTTTTAGAATTTAGTTTTTAGTTTTTTTATTATTTTGATTTGTTTTATTTTATTTTATGTCTTAGATTGGGTTTGTACTTAATTTGCAGTAGATCATTTGTAATAGCCCCAATAGTGGGATTAATAAAACTATATGTGTGGATGTATGTTTTATTTTGATTAATTGGTTAGTAAATTAGGTTTAATTTGGTAAAAATACTAGTAAAATGAATGGTGGCTTTAGATTATTTTAGGTTGCATGTTAATTAAATTAGGGTTAGGAATCATTGAATGCATGTTTTAATTCTTTTATTGTTTTTTTATGATTATTTTTATTGTTTACTGTTTTTTATGATTTTAGCTATTTTTGATTATTTATTTTCCATGATTTGTATGTTTTATTTGTTTTTCCTTTGTCTTTTTAGGTTTTTTAAGTTAATAACTAGATTCACTGTCAGTTAATTAGGTTTTTAGGGTTAATTAATTAAATTGATTTTAGGCTCATAATTGATAAGATTTTAGGTTAGAAAATGCATTTAGGCCCACCTAATTAATTTAGACATAGGCCCACTTTAGTTATTAAAATTAATTTAGACTTAGCTCATTTAAAGCTTTTTCATAATTTATAGATCTAGCTCATTTTTAGAAATAAAACATATAGATTCAGGCCCACTAATTTAAGCTTTCATAATATGTAAACTTAGCCCACTTAATTAAAATTTGTAGATTAGACTAACTTAGGGTTTTTATGCTTTGAATGATGCATTGCTTATGTGTAATTTCATGATTAGTTTGCCTTTGAGATTTATGGATGTTTAAATTGGGTTTTATGAAATTGCATGTAAATAGAGGATAAAATAGTGATTAATAAAATAATTCTAAAAGAACACAAGACTAAGAGAAGTTAGTATTCCGAATCCAGAATTTCCTAGTTGTGATGCTAGCTTTCTTTTAGAGAATCGAGTACCACCTCTGATTTTGTCCTAGTTATTACCCTAGGTGGCGACTCCATCGTCTCCACACTGTGTCTTTGTGATATAGTAGTGTGTTCCCTAGAGCCCTGAGCTTAAACAGTGTCGCGGTTGCAAGAAACTTGGGCACGCGCTAAACCCTGCCGTCTACAACAGGTAACAACATTATTTGTTTTCAAGGAATAAAGAGACACCAATACTCAAAACAATTTAAAATAGCTCTACCTATATAGCATCATATCTGCCTAAATACAATCATATCACTGCCTAAATAACATCATATCGCTACCTCCATTCTATACAATTCAAAACTCAGTATCCCACTCAACAATTACAGACACAGCGAGGTTTATTATATTGAATTACTATTTTATACAACTTAAAGATTAGAACAACCCACGACCTAAACTTCCATTCTCTTGCAATTTTCTATTATATTATAATATATACAAAGAAAACACTTCACCGTAACCTTTTGGTTAATGCACTACAACAAAACAGAGACTACAAAATTGAACTCCACAGGAATTACGGACTTCATTCGCTTCAACTCATCGGTCATCGCTCAACAATTCGATTATTGGTTCATCATAAGGATTAACTCCTAACCCTAACCTTTTGGTTAACGCACTATGACAATACATTGAAAAATAAAAAGATTACAAGATTACAAAGATCAATTGTACATGAATTCTGATTTCATTCAATTCAACTCATCGGTAATTGCTCAACAATTCAAACTTTGTTTGATCATAAATTTTTACAAAAAAAAAAAAAAACATAATTACCTTTATATGGATAGGGCAGGTCTTCTATGCCTCCACTTCAGCAAGAAAGAAATTAGAGGAGGGTATGCGACGGAGATGATGGCGGGCGACATAATTGTCGGTGTAACATCGACCAACGCTAACTAGACTTGCTTTGCCTTTATGTGTACAAATGTCGAACTGATGACTTAACGAATTCATTGGCATATAAGCAAGACTAAAAATGAGCGGACGGTATGCCACGGCGAATCGGCGATGATGGCCGGCAACATCATTGTTTGTGTAACATCGGAAAACGCTAAGTAGACCTGCTTTGCCTTTATGTGTACAAATGTCGAACCGATGAATTAATGAATTCATTGGCATATAAGCAAGACAACGGTGAGCGGAGGGTATGCAATGGTGATGATGGCCAGCGACATCATTGTCGGTGTAACATCGACCAACGCCAAAAACACCTACTTTGCCTTCTTATGTGGAAATGTCGAACCGATGAATTAAAGAATTGATTATCGTTCATCTTCACCGTTTCATAAATGACCTTCTTTGCCAGTATGTTAAAACAGGTATTTCACTGCCTTTGGCTACGCTTATTTTCTACGTCTCAGACAAAAATACCGTAAACTTATTTTTTTATTCTCGCACGACGGGCTGTTCATGTCGCGTGACATTTTCCTAAAATGAAATGGTTTTCATTTGCTTTTCTTCTCTTTGGTTCTTCTAGTATTTATATTTGTGGATGGAGCAAGAAAGGTACCAATAATACCATTATTGCATGCGCATTCAAAATTGGAAAGTCTAAATGTAGAAAAATGAATTTGAAAGGCATAAATCCACAAAAACTCAAAGCTTAGGGGCACATGCATGAATCAATGTACTTTTATCAAAATTTATTTCCAATATGATCAAAATATTCAGACAGTGATAAATCATTACATGAATAATGATACAGACTCCAAGCAGAACCTTTAAGTTCTCACTTTATTTACTTTCAAAGCTAGATAAACCATAAGCACCATCTTACTCGAAGCGCATTCTAACCATAGAAGATTACTTTAAAAGCAGCTAGGTAATCTTATGTTTCTATAATTTACATTTGTTGATTGCTCTTATGAATCAGAATCAACTTTGACACAAGTTGGATTGCAAGGATAAGGACAGTCAATCTTTTTGACAGCAGCTCGGTCATAAAACCAGTCTCCAACTGCTTTTCCAATTTTCTGTAAAATACAGTTAAGTGGAAAAACAAATCAGCATATCAGTGCAAAAGATGGCCTATATGAGGAAAAAATTAGAAGAGAAGCAAACGCCATTGTAATGATTCAGAAACTGAAAATTAAAAACAAATTTGAAGATGCAGAGCAATATTCTTTAAATTAAATTACCGTATTGGCCACTACTGGAGACTTATCCGCCAACCATGTAGTCAGTGATCCAGATTGGCAGTGTGCATAACAAGAGTTTATGAAGTGCCCATTTGATGGTTTGCTGGTCACTCCAGCATTCAAGGCGGCGAGGAATTGAGCCCGGAAACCTGAATGAAACCAACGAATAATAAATGTCAAAGTTTAAGTATAAAATAAAGAATAATTGGTTT
>CATIWK010167469.1:0-22191 GCA_949634005.1 Mallotus japonicus
TTGTTGAGAATCCGAACTCCTTAAATTCTTGTGTTCATCATTTTTCCTTCTCAACATTCTTTCAATTCTTGCAAAGAATTATTTTTAATTTCGATTTTTATTCAATAGCCCTATTCACCCCCCCCCCCTAGGGCTCTTTCATATGGAGATTATGAATTTTCTAAACTGAACCGTCCCAAACTGTAACGAACCAAAAAACTGAAACAAATTTGATAATTTACTATGTATATATGTGTGATTATTTGTTTATTTCAATAATTTTATTAGTAGTTATCATCTTTATTTTCTAACTATATATCATAAAGTTAATAATCAATAATCAATAAGAGTTAGAAAATTAGAATTATACGTTATAAATGAAATTTATTATCATTTTAATGATTAATTATATCCAGATAATTTATTTTTAACAATTTACTACTACGTGCTAACTTAACATATAATATGAAATTCTGAATACCAACTAAATGCACTCATCAATTGAAGTTTTCTACAGTCAATAACATATTTAAATCACAAAATAAAATTTTTATAATGAAATTTATAGTTATCTTACTTTATATGTTCAAATTATAAAAAATAAATATTAAAATAAAAATTAAAAATGGAATTTATATAAAAAAAGATAATAATAATATTATTAATATAATATATTTAACATAATGTAAAAATATAATTTTTTATTATTAAATTTATTAATTATTAATTTTAAATATATAAATTAAAGATTCCTTCTTGTTGACTATTAGAGGAATTGCGAGCGTGCCAAAGGAGTGAGTTATCAAAAATGACCTGACTTCTTTCAGACATTTGTGGATTCCCAAGCTCATTTACCACAATTTGCTTGGATTTCAGAGATGGAAATTAATTTGCAAATAAAGAGACTATTTGAGAAAATAAAGAGAAATTGTATTGATTTGAGAGCTTAGTGCAAAAATTAAAGTAGACAGTGCTGGTAAACTAAAGAAAATGATTGGCTAATAATTTTAAATTTGTAGATGTAGTAGATGTAGATTGGTGTAGATGTTCTTTTCTTTAATCATTCCCTTGTCTTTTATACTGCTGGAATTTATTCCTCCAAATAATTGCCCCAACTCAGAAGTCTTCCGTTTCCAAGAAATAAATTCACGTAACTTTCTCTCCAAATAATCCCAGACGCCTTTTTCCCCAAGCCTCCGTGAATGAATGTGACCTGTTGCTTTGAGATTCCTCTAATTCTTATCCTCCAACTTAACTCTGCAAATAATTAGACCTCAATTATTCATTTTGGGCTTTTTAAAATTTTAATCATATTAAAAACAATGAGCTTACAATTTTTAGCCCAAAATTCAATTTGGGTACAAGCAATGCCCCCCACATGTTGTTAGCTTGGGCCAAGCCCAATGCTAACTAACATGTAATCAAAGCCCATTTAAGCCCATTTAGCCCACTTTCACATATATAAAAATACAAGGATGAAATTTTGCCACCAAAATTTTACTTTTCCTTTATCCAATTTCTTTCAACCATGCCCAGACCCAAAGTAAAATTTGGTGAATTTGATGAATATTAAAGAATTAAATTCTCTAGCAAGATTTTCTCAAAATTTATTTTCTCAAGAGGACAGTACTTCAAAATTTTTATCTCCAAAAAATTCTCCTCCAAATAAATGCTCAAAATTTTTAAATTTAATTTCCTCTCAACTTGATAAATCCCTAAAATCCAATTTCCCCAAAAAATTCCCAAACTTTCCTTCTTCTTTCCCCTTTTTCTCTTCTCCCTCTTTTCCTTTCTTCTCCTTTTCTTCTCCTTCTTTTCCGTCCACCACTCCCATCGCCGGACAGCTCGCCACCCTCACCCCGAAGAGCCCCGCCTCCGACGAGCCTCGCCTCCGACAAGCCTCTGCCCTTCACGAGCAGCACAGTTGCTGTTGCTAGCGACATCACCTAGCAGCATCAGGATAACGCTGTTGTCCCACTCTGCTGCGCGCAAAGTGACACTGCTACCCTTCATGCAACGTCGCACCCGGTGGGCACCCCACCCGGACGATCCATCAATGCCACCCAGCAGTTCGCCTAAGCTCTGATCGCTGGATCTTCATCGAAAGTTGCTCTCCTTCTTGATCAGAGCAAAAAACATCAAAGGAGTTGCTGTCCCAAACTAGTTTTCAACCTTAAGTCATCCACTTTCTCATCCTCTCTTGATTTTGCAAATTTTGCCAATTGTCTAAGTAAATTCTCGTCAATTTCCCAAGATAAATTCTTCTCCAAAGTGTATTTCAAGAGAAATGAAAGAGGTAATTTATTTCCCTTTTTTTCTTTGATTAAATTGCTTTTAATGGTAATTTTAATGGCTCATTCATGTAGACAAATGCTCATTCATGTGATTTCAATGGCTTGATGCTAAACAATATATTTGCTCTTTGAATACACCTTATCTCTTGGAGAAATTGCTTTTAATTAGCCAAATTCCAAATTTTAATTCAACATAAATTTTTAATTTTAGCCGAATAATTTATTTTGTAAATTTGTTGTATTTGGCTATGATAATTTAGCTACATGCCATTAATTTGATGATTTTAGCCATTTCAGGTTGCTTGATATGTGTTGAGATTGCAACTTTGCAACCAAAATTAATCCAAACATGTTTCTGAAGTGAATGATTAGCCAAAGTAATTCTCATTTCGGCTTTGACTGTATTAGTTCTAACCGAAACAGACAAGCATAAAGAGAATATATAATGTACAATATTGTACCATACCACAGGGGCGTTGCCCTCGCACCCCCAACAATCTAATCATAATCCCTCAATTAAATTGATAAACCCTCAAAGGACAAATGTCGTCGCTCCACTCGACTTCACGAAGCGTCGACATCTGTCCACTAGTCACGACTAATATGTTAATTTTAATCACTTGATGAACTTAAATAATTTATCTAGCCAAAATGCCTATTAACTTGATAAGTTTGGCTATCTCCAAATATTTCATTTATCTTGTGATATTTGTGGCATGATGGGATTTTTGTGCAAAATGTATTTGGCTTCATTTTGGCAAGTTCATGCCAAAATAATTTTTGAATTTCCAAATTTGCATGGATAATCATTTCAAATTCTTGATGCATTTTAGCCAAGTGAATTTAAACTTACTTTGGTCATGTCTTTGACCAAATGTAATCCCAATTCTCTTAGTCACTTAGCTTTAAGAAGAGTAGTAAAAATCAAAATTTAAAATTCTGATTAAAAAAATTAATTTCCTTTAAGAAAATTCACTCTTTGTTTCTTTGGTCCTGTGTTGGCAACTTATGCCAAAAACCACCATAAACATGTTCACCACATATTTCGGGCACTTTTTAAGACTTGTGCTTCCTTGAATGCTTGGAAATGTGATGAATGCAAAACATGTGTATTAGTCAAAAATTTTAATTCATTTGGCCTTTGTTAAATTTCGGCTTTATTTTGGCAATTCTCATGCCAAAATTTTGTTTCTTCAAATTCTATGGAATGTCATTTTAATTCCTTGATGCATTCATCTAGGCAAATTAATTTATTTTCTAACTTGGCCATGTAATCCCATAGCTTGAGAAAATTCACTTGACTCAATATTTTGGCAATTTATGCCAAAATAATCCCATCATGAATGCATTTTTTGGCATTTCTTCAAGGTTTGTGCATTTAAATGCTATTAACCAAAAATTATTTATTTTTGTTCATTTGCTCTTTGTAGAATTTAGCTTTATTTTGGCAAATTCATGCCAAAATAATTCTACCCAAATAAATTCTTCTTAGATTTGGCTTTCAGCTTGCAAATGCTTTGTTTGCTTGGATAAAAGAATGAAATTCAGATTTTAATTCCTTACTAACCTTTCATTCTTGAATTTCAAAGACACTCTTAACCAAAAATTTATTCATGGTTTGGCTTTCTTTTAGTTATTTGGCCAATTACTAAATATTTACATGTCTAGGGAGGATGTCAACCTAGCTATTCATATAGCCAAATTATTTTAGCCAAAATGCTGGAATTTTAGTGTAAAAATCTGAAATGTAGCTTAAATTTCAAGTACCAATTTTTGGCTTTTATTTTTTCCCTTGATATGGCCAAAGTTTATGTTCTTGTCATAGCCACATGCATATTCACTCTAAATGTCACACCTTTAGTGCTAACTTTAAAGGTCAAAAATAAATTTAACCTTTCCTTTCAAGCAAGCTTAGCATAGAGGTGATGTGTACAGTCTTGATTTTTCTTTAGTTAAGGCTCATTACTTAGCTCATTTTATCTAAGAATTTAATTTGGCAATTTAATTTCAGCATGAAGACTATTCTTTTCCTTTGCCAAACTTTGTCTTAGTGTACATCCTTTTAAGCAAATAAATTAGCCTAACTTTGGCCAATATTTTATGTTAAAAATAATATATTTCTGCTCAAATATTGTGAACTTAGCCAAAAATTCTGGTTTGTTATTATTTTTTCTCCAAGAAGATAAAAATTTGACTTTGAGCAAAATGACCAAAAAATGGCTTTAAGTTCTATTTCTTATATATTGTCAATGACTACATGTATGTGTACTTCAAGATTTCATGTGTTCATGCTAATCTCAAGCCAAAACAAATTTAATTGCCCTTGGCTTCAACCTTCTTAGATATTCATAAATCTTGCTAGAACAAATACACCATGTTTTGACCTTAGCCAATAGTTTAATTGGCCTAATTTTAACCAACTATTCTTGAAAATTTAATCGGCTCATCACTTGCTTTCAAATTTCTTGTGTCTTGACCAAGTTAGGAAATTAGGCATACATCCTTCCCATTTTCTAGTCGAATTTTGCAACATAAAACTCTTGGCCACATGTTCCAACATAAAAAATTATTTTAGCATAATGTGCCAAAATAAAACTATGGGGAATATTATTTTTAGCTCTTCAAGCCAAAAAGATTTTAAAGAACGACCCTAGCCTTATTTGGCCAAAATTGATTTTTAGTGCCATAATTCCTTTTATCCTTAGCCATTTCAATTATTATTTCCATAGTTCTATTCACGTTTGCTTTGTCTTGCCAAAATTGGAGAACATTTTAGCAACAAATTTCCATGGACTTAACTTAAAATGGCTACATTAAGTCACTTTTAGCACTATTTTAGCCTAATCCATGCTACCAACCTACTTGTTGACCTCAACTATTAGTAATACATCCATGATAAAATTTATGAAACAAACCCTTGTTAACCTTGACATCAACATAGTCACTGGTCGTGAAGGTCCTTAGATAAGTAACAATTAATTTAGCCTTTAGGCCAAAATATTTTACTTTATCTTTCTTAGGAAATCGACACTTTTATCTTGGGAAAATCATTAAAATGTATCATTCTCATCTTTTAGCACCATTTTCCCAATTTATTTTGGCAAGAATCTCCCAAAACTTAACCTTCTGGAATTTTGCCTTGAATTTCCTTAATTTTACTTGTGAGTTATTTTCCTTGGGGAAAAGCATTCTTTCAATTTTTTATGCAAATTCAACATGTTTAGCTGGTGATGGCCAATGAAATATTCATGTATCATTCCAAACAAGCATGTCGCTTAGAAAACCACAACCACTTTTACTTACTTTCCAGAGCAAAAATTATTTGTTTTAGCCATAAGTAGCCAAAATCATATATATTTGCATGATTCATCTAAATCCAAGGCATTTATCATTCTGAGGCCAAATTAATTGTGAATTTAGCCTTTATTCCAATATTTTTGCCTAGAGATTTTGCAAATATTTATTTGCTCTTATTCCACTGTGTTCCTTGGGGATTTCTGCATTTTACCTTGATCTTAATATACTTTATCTTTTCTCACCAATTGTCTGTCTGTTTCTTGTGAAAATGAATCCTGAATTCTCAAATGCTCCAAGCCACACTCCACCTCCTTTGGCCTTAGATTACAGCAGTGCTGCAAGGTTTACAGCAGAATAAGTATTTCCATTACCTCTATCTTGGGAATTAAAGCTGCTCTTTATACTGAGAATTTTTTTTCTTTTTCAACAGGTTGGTAGCTTTACACTCTACTTCCATTCCTGAAACCCCTGTCTACTCTGAGGAGGCCAAGGATGATCTTGAGGTATTCCTTATTATATTTGGATACTTTACCAAATATTATTATTGAGTTCACTACTCTTCCATTCTTCTAACACTTAAATTCACAGGTAATTAAACTCAAAATTATTAAGGATATCCAAATAGGTCCTTGCCCTGCCAACCTTGATATCAGATAAATATTTCTTCACTTTTTTATCCATTCAACCTTCATTTTCTTTATTTCTTACCTGAGCTTATAAATTTCAGGTACTTCTCATACAGAGGGAAGAATAGCACTGTAATTACCCTGCTACCCCTCACCCTTCTTGTTCGATTCCCAAGGAATGCCCTCCACTCCCTACCTTGGCTTTTCAGCCAAAGATCTTATTTTTCTTAAAGAATGTAATTCTGCTCTATCTCACCCCAAATCTTGGGTAAGACCTTGCAAAGACTGAAATAGATGGGTAGAAAAACTAAAACCTGAATGTAATATTTTATGGGATCAACTTGGTATTTCCCAGTTTATCCAAATGACAATGAAGCTTATCATATACTAGCCTTCTCTTCTTTTAGCTGCATTAAGATTCTGGTCTCCCTCCTGTAATTGTTTTGTCTTTCCTTTTGGTCACATGACCATTACTTTGTTAGATATCTTTGTGATGACCGAACTACCCATCCTAGGAGATGATACTGTTTGTCTGCTTGATGAGTCTAAATATATAGAAACAAATATCTCTTCTAGGACTTTTGACTCTTACCCCAAGTTTATTTCCCATTATTTGTCTTTAATTGATCCACCATCTACCGAGGAACATATTACTTTCCTCTAGGTTTTAGTTTCCAAGTATATCTTTTGTCCTTCATCAGCTAGACCTAATATTAAATACCTTCCTCTAGCTAAGGCATTAGTACATGGAGATCATTTAGCCTTGGGGTATGTTTTTCTTGGTAGTTTGTACTCTAATTTGAGGAAGAGTGTCAGCAGAGAGCCTTTTCATTGCTTAGGTGGGGGAGGTTGGTTTTTACAATGTTGGCTTTTAGCTTACTTTCCTGAGTTCAATGATAATTTGTCAGCTTCCACCATTCTACCCCTCGTTGACATTGGAGGTACCCTTATTTCTTCTGTATACACATGGAAGTATGAACAGATTCTTACTTTTTTCATGCAATCAAGAGATAGGGAGAAGAGCAATTATCTATCTTTAAGAGTCCGATTGATAAGCTTAGGTGGCTTAACCATTTCTTGACATTTTTTGACTTGATCCATAGACAGATCTTTTACAGAGTCACCACCTCTAGGCCTTTTATCCTTGGTTGTAATAATGCGTTTTGTAAAGAAAGTGGCCTGCCTTTCACTTCTCTCTCTTTTGAATTCTACTTGCCATTCCTATGTAGCCACTAGTTTGGACTACAAACCTGCATTCCACCTTCTTCCTTAGACTTTCAAGTCATCCATCATTTTAGAGTAGACTCTCATTCTTGCTCTAAGGAGATAATAGTAGACATCCATAAAGAATTAAGACTTTTTACATACTGTACCACCACCATGGACTATAGTGATCATAAGAATTATCAAAAATGGTGGGAAAACAGATATAAGGATTTGATCATGTCTGCTTCCACTGAGGATAAAGGTAAGCTATTTCACTTTATTTTATTTTGCTCTTCATTTAGCATCATACTAACCTTCATACTTTTTACAGCTACAATTACCCCAAGTAAAAACAAGCAAGTCCAGGAGAGTTCTAAAAAGAGAAAGGCAGTTGCCCCTCCTCCTCCACCAAGTCGCAAATCTTCCAGATTAAGCACCTTACAGTCTTCCTCCAAAGGCAAAAGCAAAATGAAAATTGAGATTGAAAAAATAAAAATGATGAAGACAGCTTAGGCTCCAGTAAGTTCTTATCTCTTTTATATTGTTTCTGCATTTAATTTCCTATAAACCTCATTTATCTTTTGGAAAAAACAACTAACACTCGAGAGAATGAGGCTTCTACTCTTCCTCAAGACCCACTCTCCCTTACAAGGTCTTCTTCCACTGAGGAGGATGTCTCTTTCTGCATGCAACAAACTACTCCAAGCAAATAGAGGGCCAAGACTTCTTCTCCTCTTCCAACTTTTACTAGTATTCCATCCCCTCCTACTCAGGTTTGAATTTGCAATTTTCTTTTTAACTTCTAGCCTTAATTTTAATTAAGCTCCTACTAATCACTTTGTCTTTTCATGCAGAAAACCAAAACTTGGTGTGCCCTTGGTGATGATGACTTGGCTTTAGATCTCAGTTTCCTTGACATTCCTTCAGTAGCTGTGACCAGCCCATTTCCTGCTCAAGACCAAGTTAATAAAGCTAAAGAATCTCTGAAATTATTTCTTAGCTTGGAGATCACTGGGCTTAGGGAGATTCAGAGATCCACTTTACTTAGTGATCTTAGAATTTTAGAATAAAATACCAAGTCAGCAGCTGTTTTAACTTTGAGGGATTAAGTCATTTGGAGCTTTACACATCTGGATGATTCTAGTGCTGCACAATTGGATGCTTCTAAACACTGAAGCCTCTTTCACTAGCGGAAATAAGATTTCTTAGTTGAACAAGCTAAGGTGAAACAGATGAAAAATGCTAAAAGTGAAGCAAAAGCATCTTTTGACTAAAAGGAATAAGAAATAGCAGACTTGAGGGCCAGACTTCAAATTCTAGAGGCTGAAAGAGAAGAATTACTTCATAAGAATGAAGTTATGGCTAATGAGTATAAAGCTGCCACTTCTAGAGTTAAAACTATGGGAGATGCTTTAGCTAACCAAAAAGATGCTATTGTAGAATGGATGAAGCAGGAACATAAGGCCATGACTATTAGGCAAAAATGCTTAGAGATTTGGGATACCTTCAAAGGATTTGACTTTGATTCTCTATGATTTCCATGTCTTGAACTTGACTTTATTGTATGACATATGTATCTTGATGATAACTTTGAGTTAGGCTTCTGAATATTTTCTGAATTTAACTCTTTTCATGATTTTTCATGGCTTATTAGCCTATGATGAATGCTTAGGGATTATTGGTTATTTAATGGTGCAGTGTTGATGAATTATTTTGGATATTTTTGTTTTTGCTGAATTTTTGCATTTCACATAATAATTCACACACTTAACACCATAACCATTCATTGTGTTTGGAAAGGCTCAGTTTTCAGTAGAAATGCTGCCAAAATTTCATCACTTTACTGTTCACAGCACTGTTCAAACAAACCTTATTGCCTAATTAAAATAAAAAATGACACACATAAATAAACAAACTTTATTTATTTATTTATTTCAAAAAGATAGCTATATATGCCATCTTATATTCAAACCAAAACATAACAAAAATATCACCAATTTATTTTGGTGATCATTTTGGCTAAAGGCCATTACAAAAATTCTTAGGCTTCCTCTCTCATCTCCCACATAGTGGGAAAATATTTCTTTAAGTATCTGCCATTGATGAATCTTTTATATGGAATCCCATCAAGACTTGCTAATCAGTATGCATTGCCATCTAAAACTTGATGAATTTTAAATGGACCCTCCCAATTGGGAGACCATTTTCCAAGCTCTCTATCCTTAGTCCCAAGTGGCAAAATAACTTTTCAGAGTAGATCACCTTCTTTAATTTTCTTCTTTTTAATTATTTTATTGTAGAATCTGAAAACTTTCTTCTTTTGAACAACCATACTGGTGAAAGCTCTCAATCTCTCTTTATCCACATCTTCCAATTCCATCAATATAGCCTCAAAGAATTATGGTGGTGTCAAATCATTTTGTTTTGCACTTCTTAAAGAAGGAGCACACACTTCTAACGGTAAAATAACATCATGCTCAAAGGTGAGAGCAAAAGGACTAATACCAATAGCTTCTTTTTTTGAGGTCCTGTATGCCCAGGGAGTTTCAGACAGAATTCTAGGCCAATCTCTCAGGTTAGCTTCTAGCATTTTTTCAAGTATGCCAATGATAATTTTATTGGAAGCTTCAGCCTGCCCATTAGCTTGAGCATAGTGTGGGGTTGAAGTTAAGTACTTGATGCTATAATTTGCCATGAAATCTTTCATCTTATCACTAGTGAACATTGTTCCTTGGTCTGTTGTGATAGTTTGGGGAATTCCAACCCTTTGAATGATACGTTCTTTGATGAATGAGGTAACATCTTTTTGTTCCACTTTCTTCACGGGGATTGCCTCCACCTATTTTGTAAAATAGTCAGTGGCCACAATCATACAGTTATGGCCCTTAAAAGAAGTTGGATAAATTTTTCCAATAAGGTCTATGGCCTAACCTTTAAATGGCTATGGTTTCACTATAAAATACAGATCATCAGCTGGTACCCTCTGAATGCTTCCATGTTTTTGACACTTTTGGCACCCCTTTGCAGATGTGATGCAATTTTTCAAAATTGAGGGCCAAAAATAACCATGCCTATGGATCAACCATCTCATTTTCCTTCTAGCTTGGTGAGCACCACAAACACCTTCATGCACCTATTTTAAAATTTCCATGGTTTGAGGAAATGAAGGGCACCTCAAGAGTAGTCCATCAAGAGTTTTTTTGAAAGGCTCATTCTCAATCAGGACATAGTTCAAGGACTGAGCTTTGACTCTGAATGGAACCTTCTTGGCAGGTTTTCTAAGTAACTCTTAATTTCAGTGTGCCAATCTCCTGCTACATTCAAGTCATTATTGAAGAACTCAAATTGCAATCCTCTTTCATGGATGTAAAGGTGAGCTTTCTTCTGCACAAAGATCAACTTGTGAGTTAACTCTTCTAACATTCTTAAACCAGAAGCAACCTGAGACAATTCATTAACTTCCCAATTAGATTCTCTAGGTATATGCATATAAGAGACATTTTCAAAAGAATCAACAAGTTAAATAACAGTAGTAAAATAAGGTGCTAAAGACATGCTTGTGCATCTATATTCTCCTGTCAATTATTTAATTACAAGCTGAGAATCTCCAATTATTAATACCTTTTTAGCTCCAAGATCTTGGAGAATTTCAAGGCCTATGATTAGGGCCTCATACTCACCTTGATTGTTGGTGCATTCAAAGTTTAATGTGAAACTAAGGGTTGTTTTTATACCAGAAGGTGAAATGATTACCACACCAGCCCAACTAATTTTTCTGTAGATGATCCATCAAACTTTAACACCCAAGGCTGAACATTAACTTTACATACTGGAAGATCTCCTTCCTTTATAGTTCCCTGGGGGGATGATCAACCAATGCTTGTCCTTTCACTGATTTTTGAGGATGATACACCAGTGAAAATTTAATCAAGCTTAGCAACCATTTTCTAATTTTACCTGACAAGATTGGTCTGTTCAACATGTATTTCATTAAATCAGTCTGTGAAATGACATATACTCTATGCTGTAAAAGATAATGTCTCAATTTAGTACAAGCAAAGTATAAGGTCAGACATAATTTTTAAATAAAAGAATATTTTACTTCAGTGGGAGACAAAATTCTATTGAGATAGTATATAGCTTGCTCATGTCCTAATGCATCATTCTGAGCTAAAAGACACCCAATGGATTCATTTGTGGCTAAAATATACTATCTCAATGGTACTCCCTCTCTTGGGGGAACTAAAACAGGTGGCTTAGACAAATAATCTTTAATTTTATTAAAGGCACATTGATGCCTTTCTTCCTATTTGAATTAAACTTCTTGTCTTAATTTTAGCAAATCAGAAAATTTCTTAGTTTTTCTAGCAAGGTTAGAGATAAACCTCCTCAAATAATTAACTTGCCCCAAGAATCTTTGAAGTTCTTTCTTAGCCTGAGGAGGTTTGGTGTCACGACCTGAACCCAAAAGGGCACGTGACCGGCACTAGGGAATGGGAAATGCATAAATGCAATCGAAACCCGTAGTAAGCCTTAGAAATTTTTTGCAAAATATTAACCAAATTAACACTAAACAAATAAAATCATATTCCATAAATACAATATCTCCAAATATAACAATAATTCAACTCAACACAAATTCCAAAATATCAATAATACAAGTTCTTAACTAACTACTGCGATATCTAGAATTCGATTACATAATATTAAAATCAAATAGACATACATAAAGCTGCCGGTGAAGAATGAACCCAGCGCAGACGACCACTACTAGACAAACAGTGAGGTCATAAAAAAAAGGTTGAGGGGAATCAGACCTCACTGAGTGAATCAATTTTATAAAATGCATGCTGGTTTTAAAAACATTTATTAAAATTCCTTTTTTAAAATAAAGTAGAGTAAAATAAATATAATTATTTAAAATTATTTACTTTACTCAAATATCTTTTTTATAAAAATCTTTTCCAAAATTCATCATATCCTTAATACGGAAATTCTCGTACAAAAATTTTATAAAGTATTTCTTTTAGTGGATAGTTTGGTAGAACACCTAAACCCTCAATTCTAATAGCCTTTCGGCTCTCTTTTATCCATACGACTGCCAGTTCCTGAGAGCTAAGCTCCACCGAACTACCAGCTGCAATCAACCACTTATTCCAATATTTACTTATGTCACGCCCGAGAGCTATGCATCAACCGAGCTATTTAATATACCACGCCCGAGAGAACACTCTCAACCGAGCTAAACACATATTCATATTCTCGAGATCTAACCAGTGCGCACATGGTCCTAGTGACACCCACTAGGTAGCACGTTCTACCAATTTTCCAAATCAATTTAAATCATAAATAAATAAAAGGGTTATTTGCAAAAAAAATCATGACATTCAGTGGTTTTTGCAATTTTAACCAAACATTTCAATTTTGGCAAAATAAAACACTAATTTACAATCTTTGGCAATTCGAATCGCCGATCACAATTCTGGTTAACGTCTGCCTGTCTGTCAGGCCATTGTTGTGTTAACCAACACACAACAAACTCTAGTGGAAGGTAGACCCAACAATGGCCTAACAGGCAGGCAGAAGTTAACCGGAGTTGTGATCGGTGATTCAAATTGCCAAAGATTGTAAATTAGTGTTTTATTTTGCCAAAATTGAAATGTTTGGTTAAAATTGCAAAAACCACTGAAAGTCATGATTTTTTTTGCAAATAACCCTAAAATAATTTTTATAAATTAATTACTATTTTTAGTTAATTAATAGTAATTTCCGGAATTATAACTGAATAATGATTTTAATTATTAATTCTATGCTTAAATGAGTTTCCGATTATTTTTATTATATATTAGAGTGATTTAAATAAGTAATTGTCATTAATGCTATTTAATTTTGAATATTTGAAAATAGATTTTTATTAATATAATTTAATTGTAAATGAGTATTTTATTATTTATTTTGTAAATAAATTGAATTTGGTATTTAAATAAATTTTTTTATAAGTTTTAATGAATTTTAGTATTTAAATATTATTTTATTTATTTGAATCTTGTTGAAGCTCGGTTGGGCGTTGTGTGTAGTCCGAAGGCCCAACCCGAGCAGTTGAGCATTTGTGATATTTGAAGTGTCGTTTTCGTGCAGGAACGGCTCTACCTATGGTAGAGAGAAGTTCATTTTACAGAGGAAACTCTACCAAAATTTCGATAGGTTTCTCGTAAAACGTGACACCGTCCTACGTAGAATTCCTAATTTTGATTGAGTCGTTCTGTAGAAATTCCATAGTTATTAAATTAGGAATTTTATTCTAATAATAGTATTATTATTTTCTTTAGTTGCGTCGAGACCGAGGCCTTCAGGACCAGGCTAGTCAGGTCATTTTCGTGGAGCGCACTCGAACTGTGAGTTATCATTATATATATGCATTGCACGTAGAAAATATATTGTGAGCATCCATATTTTAAATAATGTGAATTTAAGTATGAATTATTTTATTAAATGTTTATATTTATGTTTTGAATATATAATTGGCATATTACTTTGGAAAATGGATGCTACTATGTTTTAATTATGCATTTCATTATTCTTAATATTATGATAAAATGTTTTGGAGGATAGTTGTAGAACATGCCATCTAGTGGGCTACGCTTGGACTGTTGCGCGACAGTACGATAGATTTTAGGTAGAAAATTTCTGATTGATTGATTATGGAAATTTATTATTTAAAATTTGTGGAGTGAGAGTGGTGTGACTGCTGTAGCTCGATAGACCTGGGGTCTCGGGGCCAATCATGCCAACAGTGAAACTGCTATAGCTTGATGGACTATGAGTCTCAGGGCCGGTCTACTGTTAACTTAGATAAGAGAAATATTCTTGGAATTTAAGAAAGCTTGTTGATTAGTAATATACTGTGATCGAGGTTGCGAAATGTTAGGGTTCTGCACTAATTCTCCACCTGAACTCTTTTGTATTATTTATTATATAAATGGATTTTTGAGCATCTGTATGAATTGCGTGTATATTTTATTATATAATATATTATTATACTGATGCTTGAATGCCTGTATCATTAGGGTGCATGTATATATATAATAATAATTCACTCAGTGAGGTCTGACCCCCCTCAATATTTTTTTCAGGATATTCTACTTCGTTAAACTTCAGTACTAGACTTCTTCCACCCTGGCTAGATTATGTAAATTTCATATTTGAACCTTTGTTTATTCTCTAGAAGCTGCAGTAGTGGTATTCAACTATTGTAGTATTTGATATTGCTTTTATAACTGAGACGTGTTTAAAATATTGTGTACTGATATATTTTATTATATGATATGAGATTTCATTTTATTAATTAAAGTTTTAATTACTTGGTATTTTTAGGGTTTATTTTATGTGAGTTTTTATTTTTAAGGCTTGCTACGGGTTCCGATTTACAGTAATTCCCGTTCCCTATCATCGGTCATGACTCTCCGGTTTGGGTCGTGACACCTGGGATAAACTAACAAGAACATATACCTCAGGATCTTAAGCACAAATACGTACTATCAAATCAGCATTTTTTAAGCTTCAACAAGATTCAGCGGAATCTATTGCAGCCTATACATAACAAGCTAAAGGCATGAAAAATAAGTTAGCCGCTCTTCAAGCACCTGTCAATGAAGATGACTTGATTTATGTCATCACAAATGGGTTAGGACCTGATTATCATCCATTCATTCGAAGTCTGGAAAATCAACCAGACACCATTACATTCAATGACCTTTATGGCCTGCTACTAAGTGAGGAAGCAAGCCTTCAAGTTGAAGCCAAACGCAAAGAACCCCTTCTACTTACGCCACCTACGACACTTTTTAATGCCCGATCTTCATTCCGGAGTAGAGGTGGGCATTTTTCTAGGGGCTGAGGTCATGGGCATGGTACCAGCTCGTCTTCTACTCGCTCTTCATCAACCTATCTAGGTTATCATACACCATTCTCTTCTTCTTCTTCCATATCACAAGAACCTAAATCTCTTACATGCCATAATTGCCATGGCATTGGCCATCTTGCATGAAACTACTCATCACCCAAACTAAATCACCCCATACCATCCATTCAACCAAAAATCTTCCTCCAATTTGGCTATCTCGTCCATACCATCAACTCAACAATGGATTTTGGATTCCGGTGCCACTCATCACCTTACACCTGATATTGGGAACCTCAATCACCGAAAATAATATAATGGTCCAGATGATATCACAATTGGCAATGGTAATACTATTTCAATTGCTCATGTTGGTAATTCTCAGTTTTCTTTGCATACTAAGTCTTTCAATTTAGATAATATCTTTCATGTTCCTGATTCTTATAATAATATACTGTCTATTTCTTCATTCACTAAAACTAACAGTGTTTCCATTGGTTTTTTCCCTTATTATTTTGAGATCAGGGACATCCACATGAGGAATTTGCTTCTTACCGGCCTGAATGATGGAGGTCTCTCTTCTCTGGTCATGACTCCCACTTCATCACTATTTTCTCCTCCCTATACTTTTCAGTGTTCACTCTCTACTTGGCGTGCACGTCTTGCTCATGCCAACATTCGTACCGTTTGTCAAATTTTATTTCAGTCTAAGATTAAATCTTATAATAATGACTTTTCTCTATGTCATTCATGTTCAATAAGTAAAAGTCACAAGTTTCCATTTTATAGATCATCTTTTGTTGCTTCCAAACCTTTATAATTAATTTGTTCGAATCTTTGGGGTCCATCTCCAATGCCTTCTGTTGATGGTAAATGGTATTATGTTATTTTCTATGATCATCATAACAAATATTGTTGGATTTATTTCTTGAAATATAAATCAGAGGTACTCAGCATTTTTATCAAATTTAAACATGTTATGGAAAAATTCTTTGATCATTCAATTAAAATTTTTCAATCTGATTGGGGAGGCGAATTTTAAAGTTTAACTTCCTATCTCAATAATAATGGCATTAATCAGCGTAGTTCATGTCCTTATACCCCTGAACAAAATGGGTATGCTGAGCACAAACATCGACACATTGTTGAGACCGGTCTTTCTCTTCTAAATCACTCCTTTGCACCTCACATCTACTAGCCATATGCATTTCAAATTCCCCTCTATGTCATCAATAGACTACCCTTACTCCTTCTTCAAAATACATCTATATACATGAAATTATTCAAAGAAACTCCAAATTATGAAGAATTTCGTGTATTTATGTATCTCTTTTACCCTTGGTTATGTCCTCGAGCATCTAAAAAATTCTCTCCTTACTCTTCCAAATATGTATTTCTTGGCTATTAAAAAATCCAAAAATGTTACTTTTGCCTTGATATGCTTACTGGTAAAATTATCATCTCACATCATGTTTTATTTGATGAACAGGTTTTCCCATATGGCCAAGGTGATAGTGTCACTTCAAATTCATGATTCAGTGCTGCAACTTTAGGCGGGACGTTAAATTTCAATTCTTTAAACACTTTACCACTGTTTACTCCACTTTTACCAAACCCAACTAATTTTTCCCAACAACGTACACCATCACCGAATCACCTTTCCCACTCTTATCCAACTACTCACACAAATATCACTCCCAATTTACCTCTATCCTCATCTGATCATACCTTATCTCTAGCTCTAAATACCTCTCCTACCTCTCTTCTAACACTCTTCTAACACTATCACAACTTAACTAACCCGATAATCAAGAAAATATCTCACCTAACGAACTACACTCCCTACCAGCACCTATACTCATACCAATACCAATCCCGAACAGCCTACCATACAACCTCGCCAATATCCCATGGTTACCCGCTCTCAAACTGGAAGTTTAAAACCCAAAACTTTCCACACCAAAATAACTACACCTTATGAACCTCATTCCTACAAAGAAGCTCTCAAAATTCAACAATGGTAAGAAGCTATGACTACTAAATATGATGCTCTCCTTGAAAATGGTACTTGGGATCTTATTCTTGTAACTCCATCTTATAATTTAATTGGCTGCAAATGGGTGTTTCGTATTAAATACACACCTGATAGGAAAAATTGATAGATACAAGGCACATCTAGTGGCCAAGGGGGTTTTTATCGAAGGCCAGGCATCAATTTCCATCACACATATAGTCCAGTGATTAAACCATGCACTGTCCAACTTATCCTCTCTTTGGCTGTCAGTAAAGGTTGGTCTACCAAACAACTAGATGTATCCAATGCCTTTCTTCATGGGCACCTTGAAGAAGATGTTTACTTGCAACAACCTCCAGGTTTTATCCATAGACAATATCCTTCTCATGTATGCAAATTGAAGCTCTCTCTCTCTATGGGTTAAAATAAGCACCTGTTCAATGGTATAAATGCTTAACTTCTTCCTTGCAAGCTATTGGTTTTCATGGCTCCAAAATTGATAGCTCATTGTTTTTCTACCCTAATGGTGCTTACTCAGCTTTTCGTCTCATCTATGTTAATGATTTGATTCTTACTAGTTCATCGCCAAAGTTCATATAGTCTGTGGTTCAATCACTTACTATGAAATTTGTCCTCAAAGATATTGACACTTTACATTATTTTTTGGGCATTGAAGCTACCTTCACTAATTTTGGTCTTCTTCTCACTCAAAAGAAGTACATTCGTGATTTATAACACAAGGAAAATATAGATTTCGTCAATAACATCTCTACTCCATCTTGTGTTTCACACAAGTTGTCACTTTATTCTGGCAATTCTCTTTTGAATGCAAGTCTATAACGAAGCATTGTTGGTGGCTTACAGTATTTGTCATTAATAAGACCGAGCATCTCCTATGATATGAACAAAGCTTCCTAATTTATTCATGCTCCCACTGATGACCATTGGCAAGCTGTCAAGCGAATTCTTTGCTATCTTCAGGCTACTGCAACACATGGTTTGCTTATTCATAAGTCATCTTCTTTTGCTCTTAATGCCTATAATGATGCGGATTGGGCTAGCTCCATAGATGATCGTAAGTCCACCATGGGGCATGCTATTTATATTGGGAACAATTTAATCTCTTGGAGTTCTAGAAAATAACAATGTATTGCTTGATCATCAACAGAGTCTGAATACCGTTCTTTACCCAACACTGTTCAAGAACCCAATTGGCATCAGTCTCTTTTTAAGGAACTTGGTTTCTCTAATTTACCAACTCCAATCTTGTGGTGTGACAATTTAAGTGCAACTTATCTCACAATAATGCATGTTTTTCACTCTTGGTCTAAACATCTAGAAATTGATTATCATTTTGTTAGAGATAAAGTTCAGCACAAGTCTCTCTTGGTTGCTACATCGATTCAGCTGATCAAATTACCGACATACTTATGAAGCCTTTGCTCAGGCAGCGTCATCAGCATCTTGGCAACAAGTTAAATGTGGTATCTTCCCCCATTCAACTTTCCAGAGGGTGTTAGAGAAATAACTAGCTAACTGTTATTTTTTATTTCAAATGTATCGTTCTTGTCATTTTGTTGTACAACTTTAGTTTGTTAGTTTGTTGTAATAGCCTTGTGCCTTCCTTTGTTAAATACTTTGTACACAACTTAATACAATTGACTTTCACTTTCTCTCTAAGTTTTTTCACACCAATATTGGTTTTCCTTACTAAAGAGTACACCAAATTTCATATATTAAAGGAAGCTTGAAATGCTATTTAGGAGATTTATGAAGTAATGCATTGTCCAATGATGAGGACAAATATAAAAATACACGGTGCAGTCTTTATATTAAATCTATGCACCCTTTTAAATATTAATTTTTTTCATCTTGGGAGTAAAAAAAAATGATGACCTTTAATAATGGGGAAAAGTCACTTTATATTCTTGCTAAGTAGGGGACATAGGGAACAGTGAGTTTTACTTGAGCAAAAAAATATCATTAACTATGGCATTTTCAAACATCAATCGCACTTGCAACCAAAATGTGCTATTTAATTTCAGTTGCAAGTAGTGATAAATATCTACTGTGCTCTACATGTGCTCAGAAAAAGAAGGGAAAATTAAACAACATAAAGGAATTTTGAATAAAAAGAACAGGCGTACAACCTCCGTGGAATCTTTAACTTCAACTTAATTTTAGGCCATGATGTGATGCATGAACTTTATATTTTCTTGCAGTTTTATAGCCAGGAGACTACATATTAAACAAAACATTTGTAACATAATGCATAATCCCCTAAGTATGGATGGATATTATTTATGAATTAAGAAACTAAGGACTTGTCTGCTGATTTAAGTGTGCTTTAAATCGAGGAGCTTTTGACCTAAGCTTTTCTGTTTGATCACATAAATTGTAATGGAGGTAATTATAAAGTGCCCAAGTTCAAGTCCTAATAGCACTTTGCAAAACATAACACCTATAACAGAAAAATAATTACTTATCATAATGCAATGTTGTGATGTCGTGAGGAGCAAGGAGATTTCTGTTGATGAAACAAAAGCAACCTATATACAATCTATGTATAGTACAAATGCTTAATAAAACGAGGTAAATGGATGAGTTGAATACATAATTTACCCTATATTTTGGAAAGATCATTAATGACTTAATAGCTAAGAGAGTAATAAAAATAAATTTTGGATGTGATAACATCAATAATACTCATACTCATGTTCTTCAACCGATCTACATAAGCTACTGCAAAAAATAAAAAATCCCATCATTAATGTTAAAAATAAAAAGAAAAACAATTCCTACATAAACATTTCTTCAAACAACTCATAAACAAAATTTCAACACCACCATATTACAAAAAACACCCACATTAGAATTGGGAACCCAATTCCATTATAGGTTAGATGAATATTTAGATTGCAATTCGAATAGAAACTCAATCTCATATGATGCACATTGCAAATTCAACAATGTTGAAGCATGAATACTGAACAAAACCCAATATAAAACGAAGTAAATAAGATAAACCCATTAAATTCACCCTTCAAATTAAAAAAGGAAAAACATCATAACACAAATAATATGATCACATAAGAAAACAAATCAAACCCATTTAATAATAACCGAAATCAATGAATACTTATCAATCAAAACAATAAAGGAAAGCAACAGAATTCATTAAAAATAAAAAGTGAACTTTCTCATTTCTTAGAAACAGAAAACAAATAAAGAACAAAAAATAAAATGGAAGAGAAAAAAGAGAAGGGTGTAACACCAATAGATGAGTAGGTGTGATCAAGAACAAGAGAGATATAAGACAAGTGAGAAAGATTAAGAACAGTAGAGTCTATAGCTAAGAGTAATGATGATTTGGGTTCTCATTCACTTGCTCACTTGAGGAACAAGTTTTGACACATGGCACTCTCTACTTTCAGCATTCCTTGTTAATAGCCATACATATACATATACATATACTTTTACATATACATACATCACAGATCCTTTTCTGATGGAAAGGCAACGTAAACCTCCAAACGTTGGCCGTATTATTTGGACAGCAGAAAATCTTTGGAATCTTTTTGCCAAAAGATGGTCGACTGAAGAGGTCTACATACCAGCAAAATCTTTCCAGAGAAGGGTCAGGTTTGGCTTCCTGCGACTCAAGCATGTATCAGACATTACTACTTTCAAATAGAATGGAAATGAGACAATTTATACGGCTTGGGAGAAATTTAAGGAGCTTCAAAGGCAATGCCCACACCATGGCTTGCCCGATTGGATGATCCCTCAAATTTTCTATAAGGGGTTAACGGATGAGACTAGAAATATTGTCAATGCAGCCTCTAGTGGGAAATGGATGGATAAAACAGCTAAAGAAGCTACAATTTTGCTTGAAGAGCTTGCATCTCAAGGATACATGGGTGATGAGCCAACAATGGCAAAAGCAAGAGGAGTCTTAGAGCTTGACACCATCAATTTATTGAATGCAAAGGTAGATGCTCTCACCAAGTTGGTAAGTAAAACTCAAATTAATTCTGTAGAAAGTACTAATGTTATTTGTGAGTTTTATGGAGGACATCATTCATATTCTTAATGCAGTGTGAGTTCTAATGAGGATGTGAATTTTGTACAAGGAGCTTTCAACCAAAGAGGGGGAATGAACTCAAACTCTTATAACCCCTAATGGAGAAACCATCCAGGGTTTTCATGGTCAAACCCATCCTCTCAATTAAATCCCTCATTTAACCTAAATAACATACCATAAAACCTACCAGGATTTCCCATGAAATAAGCTTTCAACCCTACATGACCCAAATCTAACCTTGAGACTCTTATGGATCAATTTGTTAACCAACAAATTACTATTAACAAAAAAAGTGAGGAGTAATTTAAGCAAATAAACTCCAAACTTGAACAACTCACAACTCATAACCGTATCCTTGAAACTCAAATTGCTCAACAAGCCTCTTCCTCTAACTCTAAACCCTTGGGAAAGCTTCCTAGCCAACCGAAGTTTGCATTAAAAGAGACTTGCCAAGTAATCACTTTGAGGAGTGGTAAAGAAGTTAAAAAAGTTGTTAGTCAGAATAAGAGAGTGGTTGAGGATGATGAGTTAGTAGAGATTGAAGCTAGTAGGGGGAATGATGATGTGGTTGTAAGTAGAAAAGATAAAGTTGAAGGTGTAAACAAGGGTAATAAGGAAGATGCCAAACCACCTAAGGATGATGAACCCAGGGTAGATTTTAAAACACTACCTTTTCCTCAAAGGTTCATAAGACGCAGCTTGGATAAGCAATTTGGCAAATTCCTTAATTATCTTAAGGAAATCACCATTACCGTACCATTTATGGATGCCATTAGAGACATGCTAGCATG
>CATIWK010167489.1:0-18434 GCA_949634005.1 Mallotus japonicus
CCAATGAAAAAGAACATGTAAAAATGAAAACAAATTAGGGACTAAAAATCCAATTAGTTTGCTCATTTTCACATGCCTATGACTTAGATTTGCTATAATAGAAGGTAAATGTTATCCACAAAATATTGACAACCTGCTTGGTGGAAGTAACCCAAATTAAAATGTTCAGCATTACAGGTATAGACTAGCAAATGGGACTACAGGTGATATGGGCCAGAAAACTAATAGAAATACAAGCCAATGAGCCGGGAGTTGGGTAGAAAGACTTTCAACAAGAAGAACCTACACAACTTCAATGGTAAATACAGTACAATAACAAAGGTTACGATCTAGAGCTGCAGATACATGCACTAGATTGGATTATGATTCACATACAGAATGCCATGCACTTGATTCTACATTAAACATTGCATCTTACAGGATCCTTCAAGTCAAAATTAAAGAGATGCTTACTATTTTGTCCTGTGGAGAATGCATTGTGTTCTTCGAAATGTGGAAATCGATCACATATGCTCCATATCCAGGCTATGATGGAGAAAGGTAGATTAATGCATTTCTCAATGTAGGCAGAAAACATAAGAAAGGCGGAGAAGCAAGCATATTCCCCATTTTCATCAATGGATAGAACCTGCAGAGTGATATAAATCAGAGAAAGCTTTCAATTGCAATTTCAAGACATCAGATATCATGGAAGGCACAGCCACCTTGACAAAATTCCGATGCAATTCCCCTGGATTGATGGCAATCATGGCTATCTCATGAAAGATAACCACACTGACAAATTATTGGAACACCCCTCAAATTGCACAACCATTCAACTAGCAATGGAAGCAACCATAGGATCAACTACCAATAATGTGCACATAGCACTAGGCATTCACACTATAAACAGTGAGGAGAAGAGGGGGTTGGGAAGAAAGGCAGTTTGCAAACCAAAGAAGTTAGAATCAATGTCAAAATTGACAACTCCCTGGAACATGTTCAAAATTACATATTTGATCTTCTAATAAGCAAAAAGCATGAAGTTGTTGCCTAAACATACTGTCAGTTAATATACTATTGCTGTCATCCACATATAATGCCTACCCAAACAAAAAAAAAAGTCTTGGTCTAGCCTACAAGTCCAAAAACTTCAAGTGGATATCATTTGCAGAAACTAAAATGGGAAAAGCTTAGTAAACGCTTTCCATTAACAAAGTTAAGATACATGCATTTTAGAACTCTTACCTAGAAAAAACTTTTGAGATAACAGAAAGGGAATCATTAGGTGAAGTACTAATATCTCTTGGACTGCAAAAGCTGTTTCCTATCTATAAAAATTCAGAAAGGAGAAATTAATAAAATTTATACAGTTATTTCAGCATAGAATTAAAGGACAATCAGCAAGAATAGAAACCAGTGGCGAACCTCACTAGCAATTGTCAAAAGCTCTTGAGAATCCTTAGGTGAAAACCATCCGATCTTACAAGCATTCTACAATGCCAGGTGCAAAAAGCAAAAATTTTAAGATGAACAGGATTCTTGTTTTTAACAACAAATGGGATTACATATAATGTACACTAGCAAGATGTTTATAAAGGGAGAAAATGGTCAAATATAAAAATCTATTTTACCAAATAAACTTCTCTCAGACTACAGGCATTGTAACCATAATGCTATTATAACATCATTACTGATCGAAAATAGGTAAAGTATAAAATCTGAAGGAATGAAAGTCATCAAAATGGATGTGAAACAGGAAAAGAAGAAATTAGACAAATTCATGAAACATGTCAAGAGTCACCCTAGACAACATGAAAGAAAGGAGCTTTTAATTGTATATGACCTCAATGAATAGGGGCCATACAAGGGAACATTTAAGTGACATGGGAGCAAGTCTCATGCCCCAAATGTTCTGTAGAAAACCCCAAATGTCCAATAGAACTTGAGTAACGACTGCTTAATACTTGGGTATCTTCCTTAATGATGAAGAATATGGCACAAAACAGAAATCCACTACTATATCCCAAACCCATATTCTTACACATAAAAATATATATGCCAAGGCTGGATTAAAAAGTTAATTGGGAATATAGAAGACCAAGAGAACAAACACCGGAAAAATCATATCATTATTGATATTTACCTTGACAGAAATCATAAGAACCATGATAGCTGCTTGCAAAAAAAGATCATTTTTACGTTGGCACACCTGTATAAATATAAATATGGTAAAAACAACAGTTAGTTCATTTGTATAGTACCAAAAACCAACCTACCTAGTACCTATCCCACAGAGTGAAGGAATTAGATCAAGTCAGTCTGTCAGTGGATTAACTATATATAAAAACTCTAAAGAATCTTGAGATAGACACAAGGGATTATTTTCACAATAGCAATTTATTGAATATCTTATTCCAAAATGCACAACTCATCCAATTTCTCATGCACATAAAAAAATTTAAGCTATCAGTAAATATTTGACAGTCCCCACATATGAATCTGCCAAAGCAACGCATTAACACAAGTGAAAAAAACATGTCACCTGTTTCAAGAGTGGCGGTATATCTTGAATTTTAGGAGGAATCTCATTGTTTGCAACTGCATAATCAATACCTCTGCATTTATCAAGGTAAACTTAATCAAATCCAGAAAATATCACCAATAAAATAACATAGTCTTACTAACATTTTCATAGTTGTAAGTTCAATTTAAAATAAAAAATAAAAAAAAAACACACGCGCACACACAACTCACAATCAGAAATTGAAACCCAAATTATAGATGCCATGTATATAATAATAATACCTAGCAAGAGAGAGGCAGAGCCCAAAAAACTCGGTACTAGAGTTGCCAACGTTGCCGGGAAGCAGGTGCAAAGCCAATCGCTCTGCAACGGCCGCTATTCTGAAGGAGTTTGCAAGTGAGGCCGACAACTTCTGTTGCCCCGCGACTACCGTCTGTCCCGACAAAGATGCCGCCGCCACAGCAGCAGCAGCAATAGTCGCCGTCGCCGGCACCGCCGTTCCCATCAACCTTGTTCTCTCTGTCTCCCTGCTGAAGTTTGTAAATGAGGAAAAAAAAAATTAATGTTTATATTTTTGGTACGGATATATGGTTTGAATTCCTTTATTCAGTAAAGTAAAAAGAAAAAGGGTAAATTACGAGAATGTCCAACTAATAATTGGCGTCATATTTGTCGGTCTAATTTATTGAAAAAAATAATCAAATATAATCAAATTTCATAGGTCACCTAACACTCTATTTGGATGGGGTGAAGCCATGGTTTAGTAAGTAAGGGTAATGATGAGTAAGGAAGGGTAAGGATGAGTAAGGGGAAGATATATTATTTAACTGTTGTTTGGGAAGAAGTGAGGTGAGGTAAGGGTTATATGAATGAGTTATGTATATAAAAGATATAAATATCCCTAAAAGAAGAAAGAAGGCTGCAACGTTTATTAGGTTTTAAGATGCTAAGGATAATTTTGGAATTTTAATAAATAAATGAGGATAAAATTGAAAGAAAAAAATCAAAACTCTTCGTAACCTTCCTTACATTCCAAATCAGGGTGTAAAGAAAACGTAGAAAAAATGGTACGGCAGGTTACGCCTTTCCCCTCCAAACTCGTCCCTCACCTTCCGTCTCTTCTTCCCAAACAACCATCATCCCCTTGCTTCCCCTTACTTCCCCTTCCCTAAACCTGTCCCAAACATAACGTAAGAAACTTCGGGAGTACACGATTTAAGGTTTATCTCGCATCCTTTATGATATAGTCTTGAATAAGGGTCTTATATTTCAAAATCGAAATCAGAATCAGAAAGAAAGGGGATTAAAAATGATTTACAAGGGAATCGAAATTGAAACAAATTTTATTTATATATGAAAATATATTAAATAATAATTATTATAAATTTGTATATTTTATTTTATCACTTCAAAAATATTATATTTCATAAATTTTAAGAATATATGATAATATTTAAAATTTTGACTAATTTATAATTAATTTCACGTAACTTTATGGGAATAAAAAATCATTTTTTATGGTACAAGGAGATTGACGGAAAAATCAATTCTCATTCTCATGCAAAATTTTAATGAACCAAACATTAGGAATTGGAATCACTTATTTTGATTCTGATTTGTACTCTTATTTTTTTTTTATGAAACGAACGACTTTGACATATATCAAAATTATGGAAAACCTTTACCTACACTCAGCTTATAATATTGGTTAAATGTATAAAATTAATATATGTGTCTTGATTTTGAAAGGAAGGTTTTTTAAAAGGAAGGGAGGAGAGGGGAAGAAGAGAAAATAAAAATAAATTTTATTATATTTGATAACTTAAAATTAATTAATAAAAGAAAAAAAAGAGAAAATGTTTAAAATAAAAATAAATTTTATTGTGTTTGATAACTTAAAATTAATTAATAAAAGAAAAAAAAAGAAAAAATGTTTAAAATAAAAAATAAAATTTTAAATTATAATATATTTTGAAGTTAAATATTTTACACTCTAATTGATGGTGTAATCAATTTCACTTTCTACACAAGAATAGGGAATAATTTCCTTTCAATTTTCCTCCCCTTCTATTAATTTTTAATAGCCTCACACAAAATCTAACTTCCCTCATGTTTTTTTTCCGTTCCTTTTATATTACCATCAATCCATGTGCAATGTTAGCATATGTGTCAACCATCAAATGATTTTGGTATAATAAGTCGGGTGTAGAAAAAAAAATCTTCTAAAATTAAAAACATAAATATTTTCTCATATTAAATAAAAAAAATTTTAACAAAAAAATAACATTAAGAATAAGAACGAAAAGCGACATCAACGTACAAGATGTCAGCCAAATTGGCTGGAGGATTAACAACCCACTTAGGAGGAAGAATCCTGATATAATTTGCTATCCAATCAGCTGCTTTATTTGCAGCTCTTTTGCAAAACAAAAAGTAAACAATTAGGGTAAATTGCTATTTACCTCCTATATTTTGGCCTAATACACTATTTTATTTTTGACATTTGAAAAAATATTTATTCATCCCTGATATTTGTAAATTCGTATACTATTTCATCCCTGATAGAGAACTAATAAGTGTTAACTGTTGCAAATGTCAGGGATGAATAAATATTTTTTCAAATGTGAGGGATAAAATAGTGTAATAGGCCAAAACACAGGGGATAAATAATAATTTACCCAAACAATTATTCTAGAGCAGCAATAGTTTGAATGTCATGAATTATAGCTTGAATTTTCCATGGAACCCCCTCTTCTCATTTTTGTAGAGCTTTTACTAGCTGTTTGGAATCAGTCTCATAAAATAACTTTGTGCATTCCTCTGGATCTTGTCAGCGCCACTTTTGCAAGCACAGTCGAAGCCTCTTCAGCCAAAACAGAATATATAGGTCTAGAAAACCAGTATCTTTCCCTTAGAGAACCTTTTTCGTCTCTAACTAAATTAGCCATAGAAGCCATTTTAGAACCCTGGTTAAAACTAACATCATCGTTGATTTTAACATAACTTGAAGTAAGGGTGTCAAAATGGGTTGATAGGTCGTGTTTTTGTTGGGTTGACCTACTTTAATGATACGATTAGGGTCAACATGAACACGAATACGGCACGTGTAATCCATTTTTTAAAAATAGATTATGTGGGTTATGAAATTCAATACTACTCATTTAACATTTACAACATTTTAATATATAAAAATTATATTTTTTAAAAAAAATCTAAAATAATGTCTATAATTTAATAATTTACATAATATAATTATAAAAATATTATTTTTATAAAAAAATTACAATAAATAACTAATTTAGTATTTTAAAATCATAATAAATTATATGGATTTTAATGGGCCGTGTCATGTCGTGTCGGATTGTGACACATATAATTAAACAGATTGTAAACAAGTTCACATGTCAACTCGCGACACGATCTTGTTAGACGGCATCATAAATGAATTTACCCGTTTCTGACACAAATCCGTTTAACCTCAATTCTAATTCGGTCATCACCTATTTTGACACTCCTAACCTGGAGGAGGAGCCTACCTATATTTTATTTATATTTTAAAATAATTAAATGAAACATCTATTAATTTACAGTTCGCACATCCCGCAAACTCACAACTAGTTTCTAATAAATTTTAATAAAAATAGTAATTATAATAATTATATTTATTGTTTATAATTTCTAAAAATATGAATTATTGTTATTTATAGTAGTAACTTCATATTTAAAGTGGGTTCAGACGATTAATTTTGTTTTAACTGTATTGATTTTCTTTTTAAGTTGATCAATTTTATTAAAATATTTTTTATAAGTTAATCTTTTTTTTAATACTAGAATTGGTGCAAAAATATAAATTCATTGCTTAGGGGGACTTAAATGTCAGAAATAAGTTTATGTAAAAAAAAATGATCAAGTTTTATTGAGATGGGCACTTTTTTTTTTTTAGGGAAATGAGATGGGCACTTAATTGTTAACTCGTATGTTAATTCTATCATGACGACAGTATTTTTTATTTTTATTTTTTATTTTTTAATGATTGCTGCCTTACAGACTTGTTACCGATTATAAGACAATGGAAGTCAGTAAAAGAGAAAATTAAGTAATACATAAGAAAATTTTTATTGTTGAGGAAAATATATTGTCTCATATTGGTGATGAATGGACTAATTTACAGACAAATTCCATTCCATTTATCAATTCATTTCAATAAATTCGATTTAAAAAATTATGAAAATCTGCTATTTTTTTTGTAAAAAACGGTAGAAATTTTATTGCAAAAAAGAAGTAGACACTTTAAGAAAATTTTTATGATTGTTTCAAACTGAAAAAAATATATTTTCTCTTATCTTAAAAAAAAATAATTTGGAAAAAAAATATTTTTAATGGTATAATTCGCATCAAGTGAAAAAAAAAATGATACGTCAATATTTGGCTATGGTATTTTTTTTCTTTTCTTCATAAAAAAAAAACCATAAAACTTTTTTTAAAGGTGGAACAATCAAACATTTTTAAGCAGTCGTTGCTAGCTTTTTTTTTTCATATGTAGTGCGTTTGCTGCCCGAAACTTGCAAGCAAGGGAAAAAGTACTGCTATGAGTTGGAAAATTGTGCATACACCAATTGCAGTATAGCATCAAGTCACAAGTGCCATTTACATAATTAAAATATAACCACCCATTTTCCAGGCATTGGGTGCCACAGCTATTTGACAGTGTTCAGCAACATTATGTCTTCGCACTTCACCTTTGCACCAAAGAAGGTAGGATTGCTAGGTTTCTGTGGCAAAAAGCTTGCAGCAGACAGCAGATTAACTTAATTTCAGATGACACTTCATATCGTTAATGCTTGCATAATTCAATCAACCCTTCCCCTGAGATAGAACAGTGAAATTGATTACTAAAACTCAATAAATTTCACAAAAATAAATGCCTTCTACCAAACCACACAGAAATAAACTCACTAAATTTGTTACTATCATTGAGTGATCTTGCCATCAATAATCACAAGAGATTACAGTAGTCAGTTGGGATGACTGAAGTAGTAACCAATTTGTTTACAAAAGGAAAGTAAGACGTGTCCTTAAAGGCTCAGGAAACCTCTTTGATCATGTTCTATAGCTGCAGCTTAGCTGCTTCTGCCACAAAATGTAGCCCAGAGTAACTTTTCCTAGTATCAGATAAATGAGATGTTCCAGATCCCACAATTAATCCAGAAGTCCCACAATCATATTTAAGAAGTCATAGGCAGGAAAAGTAGGGTGCACTGGATACATAGGATTTACATACCTTATGGGGTGGAGTTCCAGGTCTCAATGTGTTGTTGCCAAGTCCCATTTTCCCTTTCTTCTCAGAAGATTTAAGAATTTGAAAGGAGCATGTCAATGAATCATCCACACTCATCATGGCGCCTGCATTATCGAACTCACCACAATAATTTGGCGCAGAGAATATCGTGACCAGTTGCCTTCTTGCAAAAAACTCATAACCATCTTCAACAACCTATTGAACACTCATTCAAAAAAAGGTAATCATCAATGGAAGAATTCACACTTATCTCCATGTCTCAGCTGTCATGTTAATAAACATGAGCGCAAAAGATGTGTCAGAGAAAAACAGCCTATCATGCCAGCACTGTCAAGACCCAACAATGTCCTCAAGACCAAAGCAGCTGTAACAAAGGTACTGTAATATTGGTAGAAACTTAGAAGAGTAAAACCTTGTTTGTTTCCTACGAAAATATTTTAAGATAGCAAAGAAGAGCCAAGAGCCCACAATGGAGCTACAAATTATCAGTGCAACAAGAAAACATTAGCAAGCAAACAAATAGTAGGTGATCTATGATAGCATTACCAATTGCATCCTTTTCTAATTTCACAAGTTTGCCAACATCATCACACTACAAATCATGGTGTAATTTATATGAACAATGACCAAAAAATCTGGGACTCCAGTTCTAAAACTAATAAAATTGATTATAGTCAACACAGTTTCAATATGCATTTGCACAAATGTCCAAGTAGTAAATTTAATTCATATAACATTACCTGATGAGCTCGACACACAAGATCAAGGTCATGTTTCTCAAGGAATTCAGAAACCTTGTCAGCGCCAAATGTAAATGACACCCCCCTATCATTTTCTCCCCAGCCTTGGATATCTTTATCAGGATCAGCCCACAATAAATCACATATAAGGCCATGGTCTGGCACATCAACAGGACGAGCAATATTTCTTATCTGATCCAAGTTTTTCAACTCAGGAGATAACCCACCATGCATGCAAAGAATCTTTTCGTCTATAAGAGCCGCAATAGGCAGGCAATTAAAGCAGTCAGTAAATGTCTTCCAGATGCGAACATTAAATCTCCTCTTGCACTCATCATAAAACCCATAGATTCGATTTATGGAAGCACATTCATGGTTACCCCTCAGAAGGAAGAAGTTCTCCTTGTATTTGATTTTGTATGCAAGAAGAAGGCATATTGTCTCTATGCTCTGCTTGCCACGGTCAACATAGTCCCCTAGGAATAAATAGTTTGCTGCAGGTGGGTACCCACCATATTCGAACAATCGTAGGAGATCTGAAAACTGACCATGAATATCTCCTGTCAAAGCAATACAAAAGGGAATAACCAGCACATTAGTTAACAATTCATAATTACCAAATCAACTAAAAATACATAAATAACATAAAATGAAATTAAATAGCTCATGAATGTCAAATGAATGGCAGGCAATGGTCTTAGGCTAGGAAGCAAACTGATCATGCCAAATAAATCTTCCAAATATTGTAACCACCTAGCTCCTTTAATCCCACAAAGAACGGAATTGCAAACGTCTTTATTTATAGACTGAACAAGTTACACAAAAATTGCACATTTTTCCCCTCAGTTAAGACATTGGTTCTGGACGCAAAAATGACAACACGATAGGAAAAAGCCTTAGGATCATCAAGGTTAATTCATATATGTACCCATAACTTATTTCATAACTCAATTAATAGAAGAAAAAAAAAAGAAGCAAGCTGATATATAGTCAAGTATCATAACTTGACACGTAAAATAGAAGAAAAAAAAATTGCGGTATCACAAACATCCAAAATGATGCCACTAGGAAATGACACAAAAATAGTAACAGCATTAAATAAAGCTAAATAAAGAAAAGTTCCCCCCTAATTAGTTCCTAATGTAAAAGAGACCTTCCCCCCAAAATTGATATATGAGTTTGAATATGCATTAAATGCTTGTGACATGATAATGAGACAAGCTTAGAAAATTAGCTTCCTGAATGAGCAATGATGCAAATTCTCAAGGATAGGAAATAATTTAGCATTGATCAATACAGCCCTAAATGAAAACTGATAACGCAACTGCTTCTGCTTTACAATTGCACCATTTTCAATTACCTTTCTAAGATTAACTAGACTAAATAATTTACTTAAATAATTACATGAAAAGAAGTCCTATCAAATATATTATTTTCCTATGTCTTGGATATAGAAATGATTTAAGTTGCTTTTTTATCTGGAAAAAGTGTCAAAATGAAGTTCAAATCCATCATTTCAGACAGGACAATATTGTATCTACATTCAAAAAAAAATGAAGAACTCTTGCCTATAAAATGAACCAAAATATTTAAACAAATCTTAAAAATTCATCTAAATGCATTAGATGCAAAATGAAGACTCTATATAAAAAAAAAATTAAAGAAATAATCATTTTCCTACAAATCCTTAAAAGAAATTTGAGTTACCTATGATAAAAGTGTAATCGTAATAATTTCAAGATTCCTTGAAAGATTTTTGTCAAGCTCAAATGTTATCTCTATGGAAATCAATATTTTAATTAAGACTTGATATAGGAAATAAAAAACAAATATTGATTGTTAATCAACAGATTTATTTTACACATTTCATATCTATCACCTCACACAAAATAATATACATTCCTTTATGACAAAACGCATGACATTACAACCCAGCAGAAAAAAATATCAAATCAAAGCTAGCATTGTTGCAAAAGGTAAGGCCATCACAGCAAATACCTAACAAGCCAATTACTAAGCTTGCAAGTTTGCCTTCCAACAAACTATAAATATACTTACGTGCTAAAAACTTAAGAAGTCGAAATTTCTTCGAATTTCTTATATCAATACAATAAATTCAGGTACTTTCAAAAATAATAAATGACATATCTATTGCCAAATACAGATATCCATTCCAATGGACAACACCATCCCCTTTTAGCCACTAATGCTCTGACTCGTGTGACATGCCAAACAGTGAATATTCTAATATATGAATGACAGCATCAGCCAACAAGAAGCTGCTACACACTTGTGCAGACCACAAACTGAAGCAATCCCGGTAGGCCATTGTGAAAAAAACACCACATTGTCTAACAAGATGACTAGAAACCTGATGCTCCAAGAGCCCTAGACTTTGGTTGAGAGTGTCCCCTTCCCCCCCCTCTGGCCTCCTCTTTTTGGAATGGCAAGAGCTTTTTAAAGGCCCTGAGCCTCCGACTAGCTCTCTGCAGGAAACCTTTATTTCTTTTGCTCCTCATAAAAGGCACTAGTGATGCCTTGAGTTAAGCAATTAACTATATGAATTTGCCATATAGCAAAAATCCATTAGATGGAGCTTTATTCTCACTTCTTTTCATTCAAATCACTAATAATTATAATTACTCTTATAGAGACACTCAATATGGATCCCTAATGAAAATCTCATCAAATCACCCACATAAACAATTAATCATAACCATGCAATTTAAAGACCAGGATAAAAATGAAACATTAACACAATTTACAAACTTTGACCATTTTGTATTTGCTATCTTCTATTTTTTTCTCAAAAAAATCCTGCCTTCCACTCCATAACCATTATCAAAAGCAAACTCAAAATCACCAGCTTCGTTTTGCTTTCCTCCTGTTGTCACTGTCCTTCAAAATACAAAATCCACCAATATACATAAAATATAACTTTACATCAAAAACCATTTCCAAAAAGTTCAAATTTTCAAGCTTTCCATTAAATTCAAACAAAAAAAAAAACACAAATTTAGCAATCTTGACAAGAAAAAAATGCATCAACGATCAAACACTGAGATACTAATAAATTACCACAAATCTTAATCGGAGCTTCAAGTTCAAGAAGATTAGGTTGACTGAGAAATATCTGCTTCGACGCTAAACAAAGCTGCTTTATTTCCGCCTCCGTTAACTGCACCGATTTCGTCGTCCTTCCATTCTTCGCCTCCACCAACCGCCGTATAATATCGTCAAGTAACGTATCGTCCATCCCAAACAACACCGCACTCAAAACCCTAACAACAACTCTTTATCTCTTTCTCAAGAAACTTCTTTCGTAAAGTGACGCGAAGGAGATCCGATACCTTTAGTTAAAGATAAATGACAGTGAGGAGAATAACACTGACGTTAAAAGCAACGGGGGCGATAGATTCCGGCGACAGACGCGAGCGGGGCTTTTTTTAGTGGTGCGTTTGGTCAATGAGTAAAATGCGTGGCGGCCACCATTTCCCGCTCGGTGTCGACAGACGGCGTGTCAATAATATGAGGAAATTGAAGTGGTGAGTGGGGACCCATTATAAAATGTAAAGCCAAACAGCCCCAAGCGAACCCTATCAGGAAGTAAAAAGGAGCATGCAGCTTGCACGTGCGGGTTCTGAAGGGCAAGTTGGTAAAATTAGCATTTTGATTTTTAACTTTATATCGTAATCATGATTTTATTGATGAACATGAATATAATGAATAGGAAAACTGGGATAATGAATATTTATCTAGATATTTTTAATTTTTTGTATGGTTTTTTTTTATTTTCGTAGTGATGAAAATAATAATATCAATGTCTCAAAAAAAAAAATCTTAATTAAAGTTTTATTGGGAGGAATTTTCAGTGATTTTGATTGCTTTGGTAGCTACATTAAAAATGTGAAGTGAACACTTCAACAAGAAGTTTGAGCTTTTAATAATCTAAGTTTTGGTTTAACATTGGTCAAAAAAAAATAATCTAATTTTTGGTTTAACAGTTATGAAGAATTGTGTTAATTTTTGTTTTTGTATCTTATGGTGACAAAATTTTTAATTAATTTGAATTTTTAATTAAATGAATTCATAAAAAAAATAATTTTTTTATTTATGTTAATTTTTTGTTTTATCTATTAGTATTCGGAGTTCATTGGATTCTAACTAATCCGATTCGACCCGAACAAAATTATAATATTAAAAAAAAATAATAACTAATTTAACGTCACTACATATATCATAAATCGAATATTAAGTAAGAACAATAATCTACCAATTGATTTCAATGTTTGTTCATTATATGTGTTTTAAATACATATATCAAAGCCATAACTTTTTTAAGTAGAATTAGAGTGTATTTTTTCTTGGCATAATATATTTGTAGACAGGTGCCTGTACTTGCATTAATTTGTTATTTTGCTCTTTATACTTTTAATTTTGTCAAATTAATACCTCAATTTGTTCATAACTTATTATATAAGCACTTATAGTTGCATAAATTTACCACTTTGCTCCATGTACTTGCATGAATTTATCATTTTACCACTGTGTATGCTAACGTGTGATTCCTCTTGTCTTGCTAACAACACAATAAATATTTATATAATAAGTTATAGATAAATTAAAATATTAACTTGACAAAATTAAAAATATATGAGATAAAATGATAAATTCATACAACTACAAGTTGTTACATCCCTTTTTCTTTTTACAAAGGATCTCACGTCAAGTGCTTCTCTCGAAGCTTCTCTCTATGCTCTTTGAGCTTGTACTACAATGCTTCATTGTGAGCTTTGCTTCTGTAGTGTTTTCTTCAGAGTTTGATTGGTGCGCTCTTGGTTTCAAGTAGTGATCTTTGTCCAGCTTTACTCACAAGCTGAGATCGAATATCCGCTCATCAGTTCTTGTACCCAAGTGATAGCCTACACTTAACTGCTCTGTCTTGTTCTCCGATTTAGTTTTCTCATTTGTTGTTTCATGGTTTGATTTTGTACCTGAGATTGTCTTGGCTACATTTCTCTACATAAGTCTTTTTTCAGTGTTCTCTTCCCCGTGAAAATCACTCCTTTCTACTACTGATAAACTTGTCATCATTATTTTTTCGTCCCTGTTTCTTGTCTTTTGGTTCTCGATCTGATTTCCCCGTTTGATGTTTCTTGATCTGATTCTGTTCCTGAGATTGTTTTGGCTACATTTTTCTACGAAAGTTTTCTTACTCAGTGTTCTCTTTTGTGAAAATCATCACTGTCATCATCTTTTTTCCGTTCCTGTTTCCTCTTTCCTTCTAAAATGAGTATTATCTCTTGGAATTGCCAAGGATTTGGCAATGCTTTAACGGTAAAATCCCTAAAATCTTCAATCAAAAAATACAAACCAAACCTAGTTTTTTTAATTGAAACAAAATAGAAAGCCTCTTATCTTGAGCATCTCCAATCAAGAATAGGGTTTAGTCATGGTGTGTATGTGGATCCGATTGGTGTGTCTGGAGGACTTGCTTTGTGGTGGAATGATGAATGCGAAATTAAAATACAGGGTATGTCTCGGTATTACATTGATGCAGAGATTGAACAATATGATACTTGGCATTTTACTAGAGTTTATGGAAGTCCAAGACGGGAGTGTAGACAGGTGGTATGGGAAGAAATAAAATCACTAAGTCCTATCTCAGATCAACCATGGCTTCTTCTTGGGGATTTTAACTCGTGTCTATTTTCACTTGAGAAGAAGGGTGGTCAAATCTTGACTCCAGATTTACTAAAACCATTTAGTAATTTTGTGGATGAATGCTCTTTAGTTGATCTTGGATTTGTTGGGAAACCATTCACCTCGCATGATAAACAAGCTTGTGAAAGGAACATACAGGCTCGTTTAGACCGTGCATTAGCTAATGCCCACTGGAGATTGATGTTCGGCTTCTCACAACTTATATATGAAACTTTTCTTGGTTCAGATCATAGACAGCTTGTTCTCATGCTGAATGCAAAAGCTCCTGTTGTCACTAGAAAATTCAAGTATGAAGCAAAATGGAATATGGAACCTGAATGGGCTAATCTCATTGCTAAAGTCTGGGCTCAAAGTAGATTTTCAAGTTCTGATAATAATTTCTTTCAATCGAAACTTTTAAACCTTTGTGCAGAGTTAATAAAATGGTCTAAATTGAGAGGCAGCAATATTTTATCTCAAATAAAAGAATTAGAAGCAGTCAAAGAGGAAGTGTTGAATGGTGATTTTTCAGAGACAAACAAGGAAGCTGAGAAGCTCCTCAGTGCAGAAATTAAAAAGCTTTATTTGCAGGAGGAAATTAATTGGTAGCAACGTGCTCATGTTCAATGGTTGAAGAGTGGGGACAAAAACACCAAATTTTTCCATCTTACAGCTGTGCAACGTAGGCAAATGAATCAAATTAAGAGGATTAAAAATGTTAATGGCTCTTGGCTAACTACTCAAGAGAGCATTATGAAAGCTGTTGTTTCTTATTTCCAGGATATTTACACAAGTAGAGATTCATTCAACCTTGATCAGGCTCTCAGTTGGGTTCCTTCTAAGGTAACTGAAGTCATGAACCAAGCTTTAATGCAAGAGGTGACTTTTCTTGTCTTTTCTGGTGCGTTTATCAAACACATTGGCAAGTGGTAAAAGAAGATATTGTTGCCATGGTCAAACATTTTTTTGATACTAGCCGATTGCCTACCTACCTAAACCAGACCTCTATAGCTTTAGTCCCAAAAATCAAACACGCTCAAACTTTCAATGACTTTCGCCCCATTAGTTGCTGTAACTTCAGCTACAAAATCATTTCTAAAGTCTTAGCCAATAGATTAAAAGCTTTGCCTCCTACTATTATCACTCAAAATCAGTGTGGTTTTGTGAAAGGAAGACATATTCAAGATAACATTATAATAAACCATAAAGTTATGCATGCTTTCAAAACCAAATTCAAAAGGCCGCAAGCATTACTTTGCTCTAAAACTAGATTTCTCCAAGGCATTTGATAGAGTTAACGGGAGATTTTTATTTGCTACTCTTCAGAAGCTTGGTTTTAGCAGTACTTGGATTAATTGGATTCAAGGGTGTGTAACTTCAGTAACATATTCTTTCTTAATTAATGGCCAAAACATGAATTTCTTTAAAGCTTCATGTGGTCTCAGGCAAGGTGATCCATTATCTCTCTAACTCTTTATTATTGCTGCTGATGTTCTCTCCCATATGCTTCTTGGCCATCTGAATAATAACTTACTTCAAGGAGTTAAATTATCCAGGTTTTATCCTAAATTAACACAATTTTTTTTACTGATGATTCAATTATTTTTGGAGAAAGTAGTGCTAATGACCCTTCTGTTATTAAGGGCATTCTAACTTCTTGTTTTGAGGCTTCAGGTCAAAGTATTAATCTTCACAAGTCAGAAATATTTTTTAGCAAAAATGCTCCTAATGACACCAAGCAGGCTATTTGCCAACTCTTTCAAATTAAAGAGTCTGCTTATTCTTCTAAATATCTTGGTTTTCCTATAGAATGGGCAAAATCAAAAAAGCAGATGTGCTTATTCTTGTTAAACCGTGTGAAGGATAAGATCCATAATTGGAAGAGTAAATTCCTCTTTTTAGCAGGACGGGAAATCATGGTGAAAGCTGTTTTGCAAGCTCTTGATTCTTATGTTATGTCTTTGGTCCAAATTCTAGTTTTGGTTGTAAAAGAAATAAAGAATATCATTAGGCGATTTTGGTGGTCTCAAAGTGCAGAAGATAAAAAAATTTGCTGGGTAAAATGGACTGATTTGACAAAATCTAAATATGATGGTGGACTTGGATTTAGGCAGTTATCACTCTTCAACACTGCTCTCCTTGCAAAAATGGGATAGAGGCTCATCAAGCAACCTGAAGCTTTGAGTAGCAAAATTCTCAGTGGTATCTATTTTCCTTTTTCAAATTTTCTTAATGCTAAAAAAGGCATAAGACCCTCTTGGATTTGGTCCAGTATTCTTCATGGCAGGGAGCTGCTGAATTCTGGTTACCGTTGGAATGTTCACAATAGAGGGAAAATTGACATATGAAGGGATCCTTGGGTGCTGAATTTACCAAATTTCAAGATCATTTCTCCTAGACTGCCGAATTGTAACATGTATTAGGTAAGAGATTTGATCGACCAAAATTCTAGTACTTGGGGTTCTGTTAAATTGCAAAGTTTGTTTTCTAGAGAAGAACAACATTCCATTCAATGTATTCCTATTTCTAATTCCAGAGGGAGTGATAAAATCATTTGGCATCCTAATGCAAATGGTGTTTTCACTATTAAATCTGCTTACCACTTGCTCAAAAGAACCCTCAATTCACATTAGTCGGCCCCTTCTTCATCTATTCAATTTCAGGGCAATCTTTGGAAAACAATTTGGTCTCTTTATTGCTCTGCAAAAATAAAAATGTTTATCTGGAGGTGTTGTAAGAATGGCCTTCCTGCATGTGAAGCTCCTTTAAAGCGATTGCCCATTGCTAATAAATTCTGCCCCCGATGCTCTCTTGAAACTAAATCAATTGAGCACATGCTATTTTTTTGTGATCACTCAAGATCAATATGGCATGCTTCTCAAATGGGATATATTCCTAATTCTTATGGCTTCGGTGGATTTTCTCATTGGTGGACAAGTGTTAATAATATGCTAACAGAAAATGGAAATGGTGAAATGATAAATCTTGTTGCAAGTATTTGTTGGTTTTTATGGAAAACAAGGAATGTTGCTGTGTTCAAAGGAACTGTTGAAGATCCAGCTCAAATTGTTTCTAAGATAAATGCTTGGTGGTCATCTCTTATTAAAGCTCAGCAGGATTCTCATTGTTGGCAAGTCAGTCCGGCTTTACCATCTGTAACTGAGGCTTCTAATCATTGGTCATCTCCTCCATTTAGCTATTTAAAAATCAACTGTGATGCCTCCTATAGTCAGAGCTCCGCCTGCAGTCAATGGGCTATCATTGTGCAAGACCATTCAGCTACAATTGCTCATCTGGCCTCTGGAACAACTAAATCTTTATCAGCGTTGCAATCTGAATTATTTTCAATTAAAGAAGCCTGCAAGTTTGCTTCTCAGCATCAAGGGATATGTTTCATCATTGAGTCAGATAATAAAGTTGCCATTCAGCTTCTAAATTCTGCTCCAAGCTCTTATCCTTGGGATGCTGAAGCTCTTGTGCAGGACATTATCAACTTGAGAAATGGGCTAAACATCAAATTTCAATATGCTCCAAGATCAACTAACAAAGCTGCTGACTGGCTCTCAAAACAGAATTCAGTTATACAAGTTGGCAGAAATTCTTTTAATGTTAATCCTCTTTTGTTGAGCATATTAAACTTAGATAAATTTTGTATTTCTCAGTAATTTTATATATGGTTGTTAAAAAAAAAAAAAAATCTCACGTCAAAAAGGTTATATGATAAATAATTTTTAATCAACGGCCTCTCATCAACCATAATGATTTTGTTATTAGTGGCCACGTGAGATCTTAAGTTGGTTGTTAATTAATTTGTTTAATCTCAAAACATTACATACAATCATGTAATTTGTATTTTTCTGATTTTACTCAATAATGCGAGATTAATGAAAATTTGAAACTTGTGACATGCACCTAAAATTTAAGAGTACTAGCAATAATAGCCGCGCGATGTTGCGGTATTTTAATTTTAAGCTGAATAAAATTTTAAAAAGAAAAATAATTAATTTTTTATGTATTTAGAAAAAATTTAAAAATTTTATATATAATTTAATTTATTTATAAAATATTATGCATTATTTCTTAAGGATAGATTGATTATTGTTTATAATAATAAAAATAATTTTAATACATGAGGATTTTATTTTTAATACATATCTTATAAAGATAACACCAACATAAAAAAAAA
>CATIWK010167576.1:0-11521 GCA_949634005.1 Mallotus japonicus
ATTTTATTCCTCATAATGTTAGGGAGAAATTCTATCTTAAATTACAAAGGCTTAAACAAAATGATGAATTATGTGTTGATGATTATGCTAAAAAGTTTAAGTTATTTGTAATTACAAGTGATGTAGGTGAATCTAAAGGGCAGAAAATTACAAGATTCATAAGAGGGGCTTAAGAGTGAAATTGGCCAAGATTTGGAGTTGGAAGTACAATTGTAACCTTTTATGTCTCTAAAGGATGTAATTACACTTGCTTTGAAGAAAGAAAGACATCTTGAAAGAAAAGACTTGAGGTATGATTCTGATCTTTGTTCACTTTTAGAGAGTTGGAGTAATAAGAATGATAGACCCTTTGTTAAGCCTAAAATATGAGAGATTAACACTAGAAGTGAAATAGGTAGCAAGGATAAAAGTGAGAATCTAACTTGTCAAATTGGTGATATTAGGTGTTTTGAATGTCTTGGATATGGTCATGTTACATGTGAATGTCTAAATAAAAAGGTTGTGACTAATAATAATGAGGGTGGTGTTAATGTTGAAATGGTGTTGAGTGTTCATAAGAAGAAACATGAGGGTCAATTGTGTGTTAAAATGCATGATCAAACAAATGAAGTGAAAAAGAGCATTATGCATAATGAAAAGTGTGAAAAAGAAGATGTTTTCGAGGAGATCAAAATAGTGTGAATCCAAGGAAAATGAAGGTGTTGAAGTCATTGAAGTTGATAAGGACTGTTTGCAAAGTTTTGAGCAATCTAGTGAAGTTGTGCAAGGATTAATTACTCAAGAAGTTACTAAGAGTGTACCTTGTGATCATGAAGAGTATATGCATCATGAAGAAGAAAAACTTAAAGTTTGTGCACAAAAGAAGGAGCTAGAGATTGAAAGCATCATGAAAGATGAGGAGTTGATGATTCATCATGATTATACTAACCACTTTAATCTTTCTTTGTCTAGTGTTTTGAATGTTTTGCAGAGCTTTATGCCATATAAAGATCCATTTGATGATATTGTTGAAGTATCTTATTCCTACAAGAGAATCTATGGAGTCTTCGCTCGTAGCAAAAAGAACTTGAGATATTCATGTTTCAAGTTTAGAAGGAAGCCACAAGAATTCAATGCATACAAGTTCATGAATGGAAGTTCTATGTTCCATGTGTGCAAACAAGTTCAAATTATTTTAAAGTTGTTTGTGTGGATCATTACTTCAAAGAAGTGGTTCTCAATCAAGGAGTTTGTGTTTGACCCTGGAGGATTTATGAATTTATCAACTTTAGAAGATGGTTATGATTCGAGGACGAATCATCTTCAAGAGGGAGGAAATGATATGATCCTCAAAAGGGATTCATGTGCAAATCGTGCATTAATTAGTGTTCTATATGTTCAAGATGGTGGACTGATCAAAGAGCATGAGAAAGCTTGGCATGGAGCATTATATTGGGTTGAATTTGAATCAATTTGGGAAGTTTGCACATAGATATAATTCAGTATAAAAAGGATGGACGAATTCTTTAGTCATTTTCTATTTTGGAGTCAATAAGGAAGATTCTAGAAGATGTGAGAAGATTCAAGAATATTCCAAGTCAAAGTCAAAAGTCCAAGTCAAGGGTCAACATCCTACATGACATGTGATATGGCATGCTTCAATGCTTAGTTGTCATAAGTTGTCATTTTACTTAGTTGTCATTAGTTATAGTTATTTTGACTTTTCAATGATGAGTTGTCATTAGTTATTATTAATTGTTATTAGTTATCCTATTTTTAAAGGAATCCTATTTAGTTAAGGATTTTCCTTTATAGGAGTCTTTAGGAGATAATATGAATGGTGCAGTATATAAAAATGCAAAGGTATAAAATGGTTTGTATAAAGAAGGAAGATGCAAATTTATATAATAAAATGGAGATAAAAAAAATGAAACAAAAAACACCATTGGATGAATTTTATCTTCATTTCAATTGTTGGATCAAATTTTTTTATCTCATCCTCAACTCAGTCATTGGATGAATTTTATCATCTCAACTGTTGGATGTATTTCATCATCATATAAACCATCAAATGAATTTTACAACCATATCAACCGTTGGATTAAATTTTAAATCTTATCCTCATTTAAACCATCGAATGGATTTCATTCTCATTTCATTCGTGGATCAACTGTTTTAATCTTATCCTCATCTCGGCCATTAGATGGATTTCACCCTCATCTCAACCGTCAAATGGACTTCATCCTCATCTCAATCGTTATCCTTATTTCAACCATCGGATAAATTTCATTCTCATCTCATTCGTTGGATTGAATTTTCAATCTTATCATTATCTTAACCGTCGGATGTACTTCATCTTCATTTCAACCGTTGGATGGATTTCATCATCTTAAACATCATATGGATTTCATCCTAATTTCAATCGTTGGATTAAATTTGTAATCTTATCCTTATCACAAACGTTGGATGAATTTCATTATTATCTCAAACGTTGAATGAATTTCATCCTCATCTCAACCACTAAATTAAATTTTTTGTTATCCTCATCTCAACCGTTGGATAGTTTTCATCCTTATTTGAACCATCAGATTAAATTTTAAACTATATCATCTTAACATATATTTTTATCTATAAATAATATCCTCTATTATGAAAAAAAAAACCATAGTATATATTGAAACAAAATATTTTTGTTTCTCTTCGAATTACTCATAAAAAAATCTAAAAATGAATTTCAATATTGGAGGTCCATCCAATATTCAATTTTCATCATCTCATGATGAAGAGAGCAACTTAATGCTGGATGAGTGAGAAATAGAAGAAGCTATTATTCAACAAGCAATTTATAATAATAAGATGGCAAATGATTCTTATTTCAATCAACAAACTAATCAGGTTATTCATGGCGGTTCAATTCCATGTCTTATCAATCATGATCGTGAAACTGTTGATCGTAATTTGTTTAATAGTTATTTTTATGATAATTCACATTATAACGGTGATCTTTTTCGTCGCCAATATCACATATCTCGAAATTTATTCCTTCGTATTGTTGATGCAGTCAAAGGTTATGACAATTTTTCCGAACAACGGTGTGATACATTAGAAAGACTTGGATTATTATTTATACAAAAAATAATAGTCATGTTTCGGATGTTGACAAATGAGACTACCAGCAGATGCTACCGATGAATACGTAAAAATTGAGGAGTCAACGACATTTGAAAGTATGAAGAGATTTTGTCGTGCTATGGTAGAAATTTTTTTAAAATGATATATAAGAGCACCTAACGCTAATGATGTTGCTATGCTACTTCATATTGATAAGCAATATGGATTTCCAAGAATGTTAGACAGATTAGATTGTATGCACTGGAAGTGAAAAAATTATCCAACAACATAGACTTGATTCAAGAAGTAGAAGCATCAACTCCAACAATTAAAATAATAGAGAATGAAAATATATGATTTCAACAATTTCCTGCTTGACATAAAAAAACCCAAGGAAAAAAATGCTCATATTGCACTTCGCAATAAAGCCAAAAGGGGTTTTTTAGCTTGTGATGTTCTAATGAAAGTTTTTCTCTGTGGTTGTCTTACTTGTCTAAGTCTTTCAGTGTAATTTGTTCCTCTGGTTCTATTCCAGTAGGGTTTTCTTTGGTAAGGTTTTCTAGTCTGTGGTTTTCTACTACAGTTACCCTTACATTCTTCTTTTCCATATTGTTGAACAGTGTATATGTTTTTACAGAAATCATATCCTGATTTAATTTCTTTTTGTATTTGGTGTTCGTTACATTTCTTTTCTAAGTGTTGCATAATAAAATATGATAGTGTTACTATATTATTAGTTTGGACTTGGCCTAAGTCTTCCATAAATTTTTTACCTTCTATCTGGACTTCTCGTCCTAATGGGCCAGGTAGTTTTAATAATAATTTTAACATAATGTCTTTGTTATAAGCGTTTTGGCTTTTAGTAGCTAAGTGTACATATTCGTTTATAAAAGGTATTATTTCAGCCCATTGATTTAGTTTTATTTGTTCTATATTCCTAAGGGCTTCTTGTTGTTGATATAGTGATCCAGTATTGGGGTCTGAGGCTGTTATTAAGTTTGAAATAGTGTTTATAAAATTGTATGGGTTTGGGCCTGCTTGTATTAAGGCATTGTATCTTTCATTATATTGGGTTTTAAAATCATCCCATAGTCTTCTAGCTATTCCTCCTAGGAATGTTTCTAGGTATTTATACATTTGTTCTCCATTGTGGTTATAGTCTTGTTTTAAATAGTTTTGGGTTGTTAATTGTTTCCATTGTTCTATTACGTCTGGCCACACTTGTGGTGAGTATTTTCCTAGGTTTAACATTGTTTCAGGTGTAAATACCTCTATAGGGTATCTACTTCCTAAAGGTCTAGTGTTTTGAGTATTTTGTTGTTCAAAAGGAACAACTTCATAGTTTGCTCGTCTAGGTGGTATATTGCCATAATTATAAGGTATTGCGGCTGTTACCCTAGACATGTCTTCTAAAGGGGATTGTTGTGTTATTGGTGTAGCAGCTATAGGCTGTTGAGTTGTTCTAGATGGATCCATAAGTTCTATAGGCATTGAACTTATTAAGTCTTCTAAATAAGTATCTATGAATTCGTGTTTAGAATTTTTTGACTTGGTTTCTAATTCTTCCATTACTTCTTCTATTATTGTTAATTCGTCTTCTATTTCAATTTTTTCTCTTTTTACATGTATTCTACTAGCAAATATATTTATAATCTTCATTGGTCTTCCTCTATCTTTAGCCCTACTTAGCCAGTTTAGTCTTTCTCCTAAGTCTAGGCTAAAAAAGCTAACACATAGTTTTTTATATTTTTCTAAATCTTGAAAAAAGTCTTTATGTTCTGTAAAGTCTTTTATTAAAGGTTCAGTATTATAACCCCATTCAAAGTCTATGTTTACCATTTCTAAGGGTATGTTTTCATCTTGTCCCCAGGTACTAGTGTCTTCTGACTGTGTTTCTTCCTGGTTTCTTTCAGTGTATTTTCCAAATCTTACACTAATGTTTCCATTATAGTCTTTATATATTTCTCCTGTATTAGGAACTAAAGTGGGTGTATTGTTTTCAAAAAATTTATTTATATCCCAATTTGTTCCTGCATAAGTTTCTGCTGAAAATTCAGGTGGTTTTATGAATCGTATTCCTTTTGTACTAAGTCCTTCTATTATTCCCTGAATTTCACATCTGTATTTAATATTTGTTGTATGTATTGATTTTCCTAGTAATCCTATTGTTATTACTAGATTGTTTCTGTTTATGGTACCATATCCTTTGGACATAATACCAATTTTTATGTCTGATAAGTTTTTAGTCTGTAGGAAAAAGTCTGGTGAACAGTAGAATAAACCATTGTTTTGATTCATGTCTACGTCCATAAAGGCTAGTATTTTCTTTTCTTTAATTTCTATGGAGTCATCATATAAAGCTATCATTACATGTGCTCCTAGCATTTTTCTAGTCATTCCTTTAATTCCTATGACTATTAATCCTAGGTGAGTGTATAAGTATTTGATATTTTTTCTAGTTTCTTTATTGATAAGAGGTAATACTACCTCAGTGTTATCTCCACATTGTATTGGGAGTTCTTCTACTTTAGCTAAGTATGCATAGTTTTCTAAAAAACTTCCTTTTTCGTATAGAGTTTTTGGGTTAAATAGTTTTTGAGCATTTTGTCTAAACCTATCTAAGTCTTGGTTTATATCTATAGATGTAGTTATATTTATTTGTCCTTTCTTCTTTTTCTGTTTAAAAAGTTTTTTAATTATACTAGGTTGTTGTTCATTTATTATTTCGTCTTCTTGTAGTTGTGTAGTAGTGTTACTGTTACTTCCACTTCCTAATCTTCTTCCTATTCCAGTAAACATTTTTACTTTGTTATAGGAAAACTATTTGGTGGGTCGTAAACAATAAAAGTATTTGATAAAGGTGTTGCTACTTGTCCTGTAGTAATTGTTGATGTTGATGTTTCTCCGCTAGTGTTTAATGCGTGTGCTATAGTGATTTGTTGTTTTCCTATATTTTCTATTAGTCTTAAAGTATTTTCTTTGATAGTTTGTACTATGTGTGCTGAGTAGGTTCCTAAATGTTTTATAGTGTCTTCAAATCTTTTAGGTTGGTATTTTGTATCATTAAGTATTAATTGTACTTTTTTATTTGTATCTTCTACTACTTCTTTTATCCTAGGTCCTTTTTCTACCCTAGTTTGTAATTCTTTTATAGCACTGATTAATGGTGCTAAGTCTTGAGGTATAGTTTGTTCTGATATTACAGTATCTTTAGGTATAAGTTTTAATTCTTCTCTGACTTCTTCTATAGCTTGTTTTAGTGCTCCTATATTATCAGGTGCAAAAGTTTGTAAAGGTTGTGGTGCTGGTACTACTGCTGTAGAGACAGCACTAATAGTTTGCTGTTGTAAGACTTTATTAATTTTTTGGTCTAATTTATCTAATCTTGTGTTCACGTTAGTTTTATGATTGTCTAATCCAATACTTAATAAGTTTAATTGTGCAGCTAAGTCTATTAATTGGTCGTCTTGTTTTATTGCAGTTTTTAATAATAAAGCAGTTATATTGTTTAATGATCCTGCTAAAAGTTTGTCTTGATATGATTGTATTCCTCCTTGATTTAAGTATCTTACTGTATATATATTATTAAAGGGTTTTAAGGTTCGTTCTACTTGGTGAAATAGTGTTAATTCTTTTCCAGTGAAAGGTGTTGGTGATAATTCTTCTGGTTGTTGTGGGTCACTCATATAGGGTATCCTAAAGTTATTTTCTTTAAGTCTTCTATTAGCTGTCTTATTTCTACTATTTCTGTTTTTACTTCTTTTCTTAAATCTTCTATTTGCTTTTGTGTTTGTAGGGTCAGTTTTTCGGGCAGCTTTAATAATTCTCTTATATCTTTTTTAGATGGAAATTTGTCTGCTTTGTTTAAAGTTTTTCTAACGTCTTTTAATAATTCTTCTAAAGTTACTTTAAAATAGTCTTGATTTTGTTTTATATCTTCAATTATGTTAAAGTTTTTACTTTCTTGAATTGACCTAAGTATTTTATTATCTGTATTTTTCAGATTTTCTGATAGATTAATTATTAAATCTATTATAGTATTTAATTGGTATGTATTATTATTTTTCGTAGAGCTATGCCAAAGGTGATGGTATCCGTCAGGGTCTTTTGTTCTAAAATTACAAGTTGTTTTATACTCTTTTTCAAATTCTGTAAATTGTTCTTGCTTTACCCAAGGTATTGATAAGTTTAAATAATCTAGTTTTCTATTTATTTTTCTTAAGTTAATATCCAGTTTTTAGTCCTAGGATTTACTTCCGTTGCTCTGATACCAAAGCCAAAAGGGGTTTTTCTAGGAGAATTAGCCTAGTCTAAGATTACTTAAAGTTTTTTCACAATTGTTTATAGATCTTTTTAGTATTCTAATAGTTCTTTTAACTAATTCCAATTTTCCAGTGTATTTTATAAAAGCTTTAGTTTTAAAGTTTTCAGGGATATATGGGTCTTTTAGAGTACGATCTATAGTTTGTTGATATTTTTTGATTTTTTCTTCGTATATTTTTATATTTAGTTTTTCAGTATTTATCCAATTTTGTAATATTCTAATATGTTGTTTATTTTGTAATTTCATATAGTGTATATTGCTATTTTAGAATTTAATTCTTCTATCTGTGTTATAGCTTCTAGTCTATGTTCTTTTAATACTATACTAGTATTTACGTAAGTTATTAACAAGTATTCTCTATTTTTGCTATTTAAATTTTTATCTTGTAAAGCAGTCTTAATTCTTTCAAAATTTTTCAGTTTTAATCTATTTAAAGTGTTTAATTCTTTTAGGTATGTTCTTTTAAGGTTATAATAGCTTCTTACTGCTCTATGTTCGTTTCTGATGAATCTCATACAGTTAATGAAGCAATTGTAGCCTTAAGTCTAATTATAGTTTCTAAGTGTATTCTAATAGAAGTGTTATGGAATTCTATTCTTGATCTGTAAAAGTTTTTCTGTCTTTGTTGAGCTAAGGGTTCTTGAAAATATTCGTGATCTAGTTCAGACAAATAGTATTCAATCCTGAGTTGGCTAAATACTATTTGTTTTCTAAGTTCCCTTATCTGAGTTTTATAATAGTCTATAGTTAAGTTTGGTTCAATCATACAATTTTTTGGATTTTATGGATAGAGAGCAAAACATCTTAATTTAACAAAAATTAAGATTACCTCTTGTAGCGCAGAATTCCAATGCTGGTCTCGCGTTACTGCCTGGAGAGGGACTTACAGCTGAACGGCCACGGCTCCCTTGCCTTCAACGCCTAGTGCTTGCCACAGTCTAGTCTTACGTAAGAGGCTCACAGGTTATGGCTCTTGCGCTAACAAAGAAATATCTTAAGTAATGCTAAATAAGAACTAAGAGTTTGAGAGGATTTTGAGTAACTTGCTTCTCTTATTTATTTTGCTCTGAATACAACTGAAAAACTCTTCGCCTTATATAGCTGAAGAGGGAATCAAAAAAGAAAAGGCTGAGTCATCCTTATCTATAGATGTCGGCCAAAGAAAAAACATATCCTTCTTTAATCAAAAGGAAAAGTAAAATAATACAGTTTTTAATAAAGTTAAAGCAAGATGCTTTCTTTATTCTGTTGTTGGAGGCATCTGCGTGTCTTCAGTAGGTGGTGAAGTCTTGTCTTCGTTTTCACTTTCGTAAAAGATTATTCTTTTTCGTGTAGTGTCTTCGTCAGAGGGGTGTGGTCCAAATCTTTTTGAGAACCACTCAAGCCAGTCTGTAGAGGGACCAGAGTCTAAAAGATTTATTCCCTCCATTATTTGTCTGGTATGGTCTTTGATGATTGCCACGTCTTCAATTAAGTCTTGAATTTGATTATTGGGCTGTAATGGGTCTACAGCTTGAGCAAAAGTTTTAGGGGCTTTAGTGTTTTGGATCTGAAGTTGCTCGATTTGTTTTAGGAGCATCTCTTCTTTTTCTTCATATTCAAGTATTTGGGTTTTTAGTTTTCGGGTTTCTTGGGCTGAGCTATTGATTAGTGTGGGCTCAGTGTTTGGGTTTATCTCAGGTATTTTGTGTTTAAGGCTTTGTTCGATAAAAAAGGTTTTTCCTATGTATTTTAGCCCATCAGTGTAGGCTTCTCGAAAGTTAAAGTATTTCTTGTATCTTGGGTTTTTAGTGTTGGCTATTACTTGGGCTATGTAGGCCCAGTCTTTGTAGAGGCCTGGCTGATGCCCGTTGAACATCAGGTAGCACTTATCTTGTTCTTTTTGTTCGGTGAAGTATACTGTGAGCGCGTTGATGCACGCTATAGAGTGTTTTAAGTCTTGTTTGTTGGCAGCGACCCAGAAGTTGTCGATGATGGTCTTCTCAGTGTTTGTTAAATTGCAGTCTTCAAGTTGTTTAAACTGCCAGTTGCTTCTTGAATAGTCTGTGAGGGCAGTTTTGCTGTTGAAGCGTATTGCTGAAAGTGTTATCTCTCCTTCAAGTGGAGGCATCTTCTTTTGGGTGTTTGAAGTGATAGTCTTAGCAGAGGAGGTTGAAGCTCCAAGTGTTCCTTGAGGAAATAGTGTTGGAGTAGGTCTTCCTTGTATTGTTCTTGTTTGTGTTGGAACACGTGTTTCTCCATATACTTTACGAATTTTCTCCAAAAAGTCTTCAGAGTTTTCCATTTTTCTGTGCATGGGAGAGTATTGATCATAGTGTAATAAGTATCTGTCAGAACCAGTCTTTTGTATTTTTATCCTGTAAGGATAATTTGAGTCTTGTATATTGTATATTTGGTCTATCATCTGTGTAGTAGGAAGATCAAATTTAGTTTTTATGCAAGTGTTCAATAATTCTTCAGTGTTTAAAGCAGAACTTATACTTTTGTCTTCATGGATAAGTATTCGTGATAATAAATCTGCTATCTTGTTTTCTTTTCCTTCAATGTGTTCCATTTTTGGTCTTAATCCTTTACTAAGGATATAGCTAGTTAAATTATGCCATCTTTGAAAAGATGATCTTTTCTTTTCTTTTTTCATATTAGTATAGTATTTAACTATAGCTATACAGTCTGTTCTTATAGTGAATTCTTGCCTGGAAATAAGTATTAATTCAAAGTTTTGTAAAGCATAGTATATAGCAAGTACTTCGAAGTCTATAGAGGAGGTTATTCCTTGTTCTTTAAAACTTCCAGAAGCATACCTGCAAAGTCTTTCAGAGGATTTGTTAGCGTATTTATGGTCTTTACAATACATAACTGCACCCCATCCTTGGGCCGATCCATCAGTTTCTATTATAATATAGTCTGAGTGTAAAGGTAGTTGTAAGGCTGGGATTTTTGCTACTCTTTCTTTTAATAGTCTTAAGGCCTTTTTGTCTTGGTCATTAAAATGTCTTATCCCATTTTTCTTCATTTTTTGATAAAATGGGCCTAATAGTTTATTTAAGTTTTTAACAAAGGGCCTAGCATAATTTGCTAATCCTGTTAATTGCTGAATAGTTTTCAGGTCTTTTATATCTTCAGGGAAGTCTCTGAGTTTTGTAGATATATGGGGCTGAAGTGTTATGGTTCCATTTCCTATTCTAAAGCCCAAAAAGTCTACATATCGTCTTCCTAATTCTATCTTTTTCTTTGAAATTATTATTCCATTTTCTTCTAATTTTTTAAATATTATTTTTAAGTGTTTCATGTGTTCTTTTTCAGTATGTGAAAATACAAGTATATCGTCTATGTATACTACCACAAAGTCTAAACAGTCTTGAAAAACAGTATCCATACGTTTTTGATATGTGGCAGGTGCATTTTTTAATCCGAATGGCATAACATTCCATTCCCAGTGTCCTATAGGGTTTGGACATATAAATGCCGTCCATTCTACTGAGTCTTTATGCATTCTTATCTGGTGGTATCCAGATTTACAATCAAATTTACTAAATATTTTTCGTTTTTGTATTCTATTTAATAACTCTTGTGTTCCTGGGATATTATATCCATTGTCATTAGTGTTATCATTTAATTGTTTATAGTTTATAACCATCCTAGGTTTTCCTCGTTTTATTTCTGAATGATTATTGACAAAGAAGGCAGGGCTCCTATGTCTAGATTCAGATCTTTGTATTAATTTATATTTTATTAAGTCTTTTAGTTGGTCTTCATACCATTCTAATTCTTGATTAGAGGCTGCTATAGCTTTCCCTCTAATATCTCTGTTTTCATCTATTATTTCTATTTTGTATTCTGGTTTTTTCTTATCCCAATGTTTTAAAGGATTTTCTCCTATTATTTCTAGTTTTTCTAACTTAGATTGCCATTGTTTTATGTCTTCGTCTAGTTCTATTTGATTGTATTGTTCAGGGTTTATTAAGTCTTCTGGGATTGGTTCTATGAAATATAAGTCTTGACTATATTCTTGATATTTCAGGTGGTCAAAATTATAGTCTGTATCTATTAACTCTTGTTTTTTATGTGTGTTAGGTCCACCACGCTTCTTAAGCGCACTCTGATTGT
>CATIWK010167641.1:0-24742 GCA_949634005.1 Mallotus japonicus
AGGTCGAGGTACGGATATACTGAATCTGAATTATACGAGCTTAAATCTATGGAGGTCGAGGTGCACATGTGCTGAATTTGCTCTTATAGAGCTTGAAGTAGCTGGATCTATGGAGGTCGAGGTACAGGTCTGCTGAATTTGTGCTTATACGAGCTTAAAGTTGCCGGATCTATGGAGGTTGAGGTACGTGGATCTTTTTTTTTTTTGGAGCTATATACAGATCTTTTAGAGGCTGTTCCTTATTGAAGTTTGTGTTCGTACAGGTTGAAATTCATATTGACGTATCTGAGGTTTTGATTTCTGGATTCAGTCTGGATCTATCCAGCTGAGGTACAAATTTTGAATATTGTTTTTGATTTCTATGGTTTTGATTTGGTGTTACATCTGGATCTGTCGATTTCTGATTGTTGATATCTGATATGTGTTGTTTAGATGTTGAGAGAAACCTTTGATCGAGGTCGTTGACGGTGTTGCACTTTTGGATCTGAGATGGTCGATGCCTTCGCCTTCTAATCTGATGATCGATGATAAGGTTTTTGATGTGCTGGCTTTCGTGAATATTGCTAGGCGAGAGACATGGAGGAGTGGTTTGCGGTTGTTTGATCTCATTATGTGAGTTCGTTCAATTATATTATTGATTGCTATCTGGTCTATTGAGATAAATATAATGATTAATAATTATGCCATAGAAGTAGGCTGATGGATGGAGTGGTTTGTGAAGTAGCAGATGGGGAAGATGTGTGATGGTCAGTTGGTCACTGGTTTTGTTCTATGTTGTGGTGCTGTTTGTGTCTCTCTCGACCTTTGCCATGACAGGTGCGCTTGCATGGCAGGTCAAAAACGCTAATAAAATTTTATTTTTTTGGGTCTTTAGGGGGGAGATGGCACGGGGATAATATTTTTTTTGCCCGGCTCTCCCTCCTTTGTGTGCGTGTGTTTGCGTGGCTGGTCTCCTCGCTCCCCTCTTCCCATTCTCTGTTCTCTCTCTCACTCTCTCTCTCTCCCCCCCTGCATCGTATCGATCTATCTATCAATTCTGGATGGCTATCATATGCAACAAAGGCAAACGAGGCAACAACTATGCAGGAATCAGAACTGCTCTTCATGAATTCTCTTATAGAAGGTATAACACTTGCATATATTTGTTTTATGCTATTAACAGTTTAACAATTTAACCACTACTATCCGTTCCTAATATGCACTCTGTCAAGCACTCATGGATTCTCCTATGGAAGGTATAATAGTTGTATATATTTGCTTTATGCTATTCACAGCTTAACAATTTATTCACTACTGTCTGTTCTTAATAATAATAACAACAATAATAATAGTCAATGCACTCTGTCAAGCACCAACAATTAGTTATGCAAATTATATATACTGCCTACTGTATTGCACGCTTCCACCCAGCACAACTCTAATTTTTAACTTGCTAGATATATTCCCTTAAAAAAAATACTCAACTAATCTAAAATTAGTTAAATTTCAGCAGCTTGGAAACATTGTTTCATCAGTACGTCTTAATCAAAAGTGGTTGTAATGGTAATTATAGCTGGCTGGATTTCGTCATCACACACGTGCACTACCACATGTCTATCCATTCTTTTACATTGCAGTGAAAAAATAATTAGATTTTAATATGTTATTTAAAGATGCCACTATATTTCCAGTCAAAAGATAATTAGGGTCTGTAAGGGTTGCAAAAACCTAAACTTTAACAGTAGGTACATACAACAGTATCAGCTCAATTGTTATATTCAATTATCCAGACATAGCTGATATTGGAACATGTAACTATCTGAGGATGTAACTATCTGAGGATGTAACTATCTAAATAAATGACTGGTATACTATAGTAGCTAACAATCTTAAATTTTGGTGTCATTGCTGGCAATTTTCCGTTTGAATTTCTGCTCTATTTTATTGCAATTATTGCACAAAAATTTGATTAAAAATTTTTGTTGGAGAAGTTGTAAAATTTAGCATTTGTAATTGGGGATCCCTCCATTCTCAAATTCTTGTGTTTCAGTATGTTTGTGTGATGGAGGGATGGTTTGTTGCAAAAGCCCAATTGTGGTGTAATTTTAGCATTAGTTGTTGCTATGCCTTGGTGTAGAGTATCTTGTTGTATATAGGAAAATTACTCTGGCGCAACTGTTCCTACTTGGATTGCTGGTGACTTGTGTCGGATTGGTGCTGGTAAGTAATCAAGTGTCAAAGCATGCCATATCCAAGATGGCTTCTCTTCTGCTGGAATATGGATTTGCACTGGAAAACATGCTATATTCAAGATAGCTTCTCTTTTGCTGGAATATGGATTTGCACTGGAATACAAGAGGTGCGTGGTGGTGTAAGACTATTTATTGTGGGCTTTTTTTAGTTCACTGTTTGTTTTATGTGCATCTAACTTTGATGCTTTAAAATTGAATTGCAGAGATATATGCATTATGTCTCCTTTCGTATTTTTATTGGCCCTTCAAAGGAGAATTTCAGTGTTGCTAGTCGAGTTTTGCTGTAGCTATGTTTCAGAAACCAAGGGGTAGGTGGTTTGAGTCAGTTTTTAAATTTTTTATTGATTTCTGCAATTTCTTTGAGATTTATTAATTTTGTTATCAAATTCAATTGCAGGGTTCTCAGGGTTGTGATCCTGAATCTTTATGGTAGATCCTTTTGATTCGAGAGGTTCATTTGCAATTGTGCTGCTGTTGATCATCATCAAGTTTCACGCACCAGTTGCAGGAATAGATACTTGTGGGAATTCTTCTTGATTGTTCAAGGTGCTATTAACTGAATGTACCGTTGAAGCATTGCTCTTTATAATGCTATTCTAGTACATGCCTCATCTGTGATCCACATTGCTGAGGTGTGAAGTGTATTTTCTTTCACCTGATGCTTTCGTTTCCACTGATCCATGTCTCCTGATAAGTAGTCTGTCGAGATTTTCCAGTCTTTTGGGATCCACATGTAATGGGAAGTTCTCGTTTCTGCATTAGTTCCTTTCTGCATTTGATATTTAATTGTTTAGTTTCGTTGTTTCAGTAACCATTGTTATCAGCTAGCTACATATAAAGTATTTACGTGGAAGATTTTGTATTTTTTAAAGTCTAGCATCTGTTTCTCATGTTTATGAAGTGGGATCTTGTTACTTCTATTATGTACTGTGTTGGTCCCGGCTGTTGATGTTTATATTTTTATTCATTGTTCTTTAATATAAAGTTTAACATTTGTTGAGTATCTTTCATCAGTTAATTGGCCTTGATGATATTTATGAAGCTGATGAATGTTGTTAGCATCCCTTGCTTGAGCTGTCATCAAATATTTTGTGATATTCCAAGGTGTTTATAAGGTATGGATTCTTCAGACGAATATCTCGGTCTTTTGTCCTTGGATGCTGTTAATTATTATTGCGTGTGTTTCTAAGTTTCTGCTGGAGATCATGTAAACCCTATTTGTTGATTTTGCATCATGTATTTTTCTCGGTTTGATTCTGTTGTATCTTGGGAAGTGTAACTGTCGACTTTGTTCAATTTATCATTGTAACATATTATTTCTAGTACGTTCCTTCATTGTAGATGGCATGGAGAGATGCTGCTTCCTGGTAAAATTGATTTTTGCCAATCGAGTTGGATCGTCTTTTTTGTCCAAAAAAATGAATTGAAAGGAAAGATCCATAAAAACTAGTGGCTTTTTTCTGGAATTCCCCCGGAAAAAGAAGTGGAAGCATGGCGGTTAGTGTAGTGGTGGCAGTGCCGGAGCTTTTGTTACTGTGTTTGGCTTTGGGATCAAAACCTTTCATTCTATGAGTTTGTCTTTTGATCGTCTTAACTGGAAAAAATGTTTTTTAATTGGAATCTTATCCATAAATTAATATAAATTAATGCAAACGTAATTTTTTTTTTGGGAGAAGTAATACAAACGTAGAGGTCAGTTTATATTAAAATTTTTTCTGTTAAAAGATGAAATTTTTATTAATGACTTTTTAAAGAAACATGGTTTGTGATATTTTAAATTAATAGTAATAAGAGTTTATGTAACTTTAAAAATTGTATACATCTTAAATTTTTTATCACAGTAATAGTTGATTGCAAAATTTTAAATTAATAGTAATAATCGTATGTCTTATTCTATTCAATTTTAGTTTTTGGTAAAGATAGTTAATTTAAATAAGCCGCCAATTGTATGTCGTGGTGTTGCTGCGGACGAATATTTTCGAGTAGGGTTTTTTTTCAAATTTTTAACGTTTGAATTATGTTTTAACGAGTAAGGAAAAATTAATTAGGGGTATTTTCTAATATAATTGGTATAAAGAGCGTGTGAAATGATATTGGGAGAGTTCCTAATTGCCGTTGTTAAAACTAATTTCATGCATAAGCTAGATCCATTAGCTCAAATATGGTAAGAGCGTCCGGGTCAACGGGCCTGGGAGGTTGGTGGTTCGAATCCACCTGGATCTTTTCTCCATTTTGTTGTGGGCTGCATTATTTGTATTGTGTCTGTGTGAGTGTTTTATATTATTTTATTTTACTGGATCTGGATTCTGGAATTTTATAATAGATTCTGCTTGGGAACGGCTCGAGATTTGTTGGAGGCTTTGGATATGGGGATGGATGATTCTTGGTATATGCTAATTGTTACATGTTGTAATTTTGGGGAAAACTTGTGGGGATTGCAGGTGAAGGTTCAAAACAAACTAAATTTTAATGGTTTTGCTGCCAAATCTCTGACGTGGCAAGGATTTCTTCCTTCACTTCAAATTTTAAATTTCCCAAAAAAGAAATGAGATGGAAAGCATGGAAGAAAGGAGAAGGAAGGAAATAAAGGTTGCAAATAAAGGAGGAGAATAACAATTGGCTTATCACCTAGCCGATTCGAACAAGTTCTTGCATCTTTATGCATTCGGGGCAAATCTAAATGGCATTCGGTTCATATATGTAACGTAAGTGCGAAGGTTTAAAGATTCCCTCAAATGTTAAGTGGCTTACAGTTGCAGACAGGGCAAATTTAGAATCGACTAATCTGAATGTCTATGCAATTTGGCAGGAAGCTGTGGGTGCTTTAGGTTGTTGTTGGCCCTGCGGACTGCGGAGCGTGGAATTAACTTTTTTGACTTTTAGTTGTGGCCCTGGCTGCTTCTTTCACGTTCAAAGTGTATTTTACTCAAAAGAAAAACGTAATTTGATTTTTTTTTTCCTTTGGTGGAATCCATGCTAATGCTACTACAATTCCACGAGAGTTGCTTGCTTTGAAGAATTATGTCATATTTTATCATAATTAATATTAAGAATTGATTTATTTTTTTACTCTTATAAATTTTTCTAGAATCTGAACCCATCCGTCTCCAATTCCTTTCAAAAGAAAACAAGTGCATAGCATTATTGACTTTTAATGTGGAAGCAGAATGCACATTTTGAGGACTTGTGGAAGCAGAATGCTCATTTTGAGGACTTAGGCCACATCTAACTTTTTTTTGTCTTTTTGAGTTGGATTGATTTGGATGTGATAGATTTGAAAATTTTATATTCCACAATTAAATCCAAATATAAATTGCAACTATAATATTCCTTTGTGAACCCATTTAATTTCTACAACAAATTAACAATAATTAGTTCATAAACAAACGTTATTAAAATTGATTTGGTTTAATTAAAATTATTATCTAATTCGAAATGAGTTTAAATTTTTTTAAGTATAATTTTAGGTTTGATTTTTGTATATAGAGAAAATTGTTTGCTTCTTTATAGATCACTCTACTTGAATCTCAAAAACTCTTGTGCCGGTGGAACATGGGGTGTTAAATGAAAAAAAATTGATTTAATTATTTTAAATGGAGGAACTACTTGTCGTTTTGAAACACAGACAGCGAAACTATTAGTGGAGTCTGTAGAATTTATAGCATGCACGTGTGTCGCTGTAAACATAACTGTCCTGTTTGCTCTCTTTTGTCCAATTTTTATTTTTTTAAGTCCAATAATTAATTATTTTCTCTAAAATAGAAACAATAGTTTAATATTTTACACTGTCTTAAAACTGAAAAAATCGCAGCACATTACTCTCATCGATCCTTGATACCGTACAGCTTTATGCCCTTAAATATTTTCTTTTTTAATGAAAGCAAAATCCTCTGCTTCGAGAAAGCTGTTTGGGTCCAATTTTGCGAACTACCAATCCACGTGAAGAACTTTGTTCTCAAAAAAAAAAAAAAAAAAAAAAAATCCACGTGAAGAACACACAAAAAAACATCTCTTTTTTTATCTATTCTTTGGCGGTTTTGGCACTCGGGCTTCTACACTCCATTTGGTATGTTTCTCTTCTGAACAGCTGTGGGTGTTTTTTTTTTTTGTTGTTTGGGAGTTTTGTTTGTTGATTTTTTTCTTAGTTTAATAGCTGAATTTGGTCGAAATGTTTTATAACAGAGAGAAGCTTGTGAATTTTGGTGGGTTTATCTCTGATTTTGCTTTTTAATTATAGTTTCTGTAGTTAGAATCAGGATTGCTTTGAAACAGAGAAAAGCTCAGAACTTTTATTATGTTGCATTATTTATTTATTTCAGCTCTTGGGTTCTATAAAGGCTGATTTTGTTAATTATGTTCCTTTATAAATTTTAATTTAACTGCACAGTGGGCAGTGGTTGAATGATTATTGTTGTGTTGTTCTGACATTCAGTATGCACAGTGGGCCTGGCTCATGTTTATATTGCTCTTTATGGGGTTGATGATTCCATCTGCATAGCCTGCACCGATGCATCAAATAGTTTGTTCTTCATTTCAGATTTGAGAATTTTTTCCCATACTGAAATTTGCATTGATATGGTGTTTGTTCTTGTGATCTGTTTTGAACGCTTAAATGTTCTCAACTTTTCATGGGGAATAACTTTGTTCTTATTTCTTGGCTAAAACATAAGTGAGAATTTTAAATCAGTTGCTTTATGGTTCCATCTGGGTATATAAGTTGATCTATACCAAGAAATCCTATTGCTAGCTTCCTGTTGTTTATGTCAATTGTTGAATCTGTTATTTTTTTGAAGGGCAGTTTTGATATGCTGATTCTTAGCTATTTTATTCAAAATTAACAACTGACGCGTTCTTAAGTGATATTTGGTGTTGTAGGCTGAGTTTAGTTACAAGATTGGCTGCTTATCACAATGTTTCACCTTTGGAGTAATTCCCACAAGGATCAAAAAGATGAATCTCTGCAGCAAAAGTCTAAGGTAATAAAATAGAAAGTCTCATTCAAATCACTGATGTATATAAAATAGAAGTTAACATCTCTGCTCCATCAACTGCACCTTTAAGTTATGTGGACGCTCACAAGGGTACTTAATTTCACTATTGATTCAGATTGATGAGCTTAGGAATGCAATTGGACCCCTATCTGGACGCAGTTTACAATACTGTAGTGATGCATGTTTGAGAAGATATCTGGAAGCTCGGAGCTGGAATGTTGACAAATCAAAGAAAATGCTGGAAGAGACACTTAAATGGAGATCAACTTATAAACCTGAAGAAATCCGATGGGTAAATGTTATTTTCTTCATGTTATCATAAAAGCCTAAAAAAGTATATTTTTATTGAGCTTGGATTGCTAAAAAAGTTTCCCTGACTATGAAAATGGATGATACCTCAGCATGAAGTTGCTATTGAAAGTGAGACCGGTAAACTATACAGAGCAAGTTTTCATGACAGGCAAGGAAGGACTGTGCTTATACTAAGGCCAGGAATGCAGGTACATTATTTGGATGACTCTATTCCCAATAACTTTATGCAATTTGAAACTGAACTATTAGCAACTGTTGCAGAATACAAAATCATTAGATAATCAGCTACGACATTTGGTGTATATCATAGAGAATGCTATACTTAACCTTCCTGAGGGTCAAGAAGAAATGGCATGGTTGATAGACTTCACTGGTTGGTCAATAACCAACAGTGTGCCCATCAAAACAGCTCGTGAAACCATTAATATATTACAAAACCATTATCCTGAGAGGCTAGCCATAGCATTTCTCTACAATCCTCCACGGATTTTTGAAGCATTTTGGAAGGTTTGAGTTCTTCTTCCTTGGATGGCTTTTTTTTTTTCCCCTTAAAATGAACATTAGCAAATACTTGACCTGTAAGCCTGTAACAATCAAACATGCTATATTGATTTCCAGTGTAGGCACTGCAACGTACAGTTTCTGAGTTTCTGAGTTTATGACAGAGTGATAAATAATTGTGCATTGAACGATATATAATTTTTTCTTACTGCATAATCTTCGTAAATGTCAGAATAATCAAATATGTAATTGTTAGTCTTGATAATTTAGATGCTTCCTTGTATTAGTAGATAGAAGCTAGAAAACACAAGTTGCTTCTTTTACTGTTCTCCAGCTTCCTTGTTGCTGTAGTTTCTTCTTTCCATGTTTTCCTCATGTAGTCTATGGTAATAAATGTGCATAACTAATTAAATGGGTTTATCGGTTTCAAGTATGAATCCTTCTTTGCACCTGCTGTTACAATTTTATTGCTGTTGCAATAAAATTGTTTATCCTTTATTTGTTCTTATACTTCTTGGTCTAGATGGGCTGGCATGGCAACCTTCTGATGTTATTCGTTAAATTCCTCAAATTCAAAAACATTGATGACCTTAGAGCATTGGCATGATTTGCCTGTTGTGCGTGCAGATTGTGAAGTATTTCTTGGATGCCAAAACATTCCAGAAGGTGAAGTTTGTGTATCCTAAGAATGTTGATAGTGTAGAGCTCATGAAGTCATATTTCGATGATGAAAATCTTCCAACTGAGTTTGGAGGAAAAGCCATACTGGAGTATGACCATCAAGAGTTCTCAAGATTAATGGTTCAAGATGATGCCAAAACAGCCTCATTCTGGGGATTGGACGATAAGCAAGTCCAAGCTACAAATGGGCATCATGGAGCCGAGATCATTTCAGAGCCTATTGGCATAGTACCACCTGCTGTCTGACTTTACTACCACCGGAGAGTTCATTGTAATGGAATTATATATTTACCTTAGTATGTATACTCTTGAACGGGGAGAGTTAATTGTAATGGAACTATGTATTTAACTTGGTATGTATACTCTTGAACGGAAGCCATCAAGTGGATGAAATCAGGGTTTTAAGTTTCACTGGCAATATCTGTCAACAGTATTCTGGCTGGGAAGACAGACTTTTACTACTCAAGTGAAGCCTCATGTTTGTGCCCCATCTACTATATGTTATCCTTTTGCGGATATCTCAACCGTGGAAAGCATGGATTCAGTGAAATGAAAACAATGCTCTCTCTTATGAGCAAAGGCTTTCTTTTCCCTCTTCATTTTACATGTTTTGTCAGATGATAACAACCCTGAGTTTAATCAAATTATGGCTAGCTTTGGATTACCTCTAGCCATATGTGAGAATGATGAAAACACTTGTCGCTAAATGTTCAATTCAAGCAGTGGAGAATGAAATCTTGGCTTCTCGAAAAACATATTTTATTTACAAGGAAATACAAGCCATGCAAAATTACACATGTATAAATCTTGAGACCAATGTAGACGACTGTGATTCTTTACCATTAATACAATCTAACTATTAGTTGTAGCGCAATGCACAGAGAAAACACCAAAAAAAAAGGGTCAGCTACACAAAACTCATCTGTCAAAATCTTGCAGTCAAAGACCCATTATGTAGACATTGAGAAAGTCAGCTGTCTTCAAATTTGAGGGAACCGAGTATGGCAGTTCAGGAGAGAATTCAGCCCAGTCGTTTTTTGAAGTTTCTAGTGGTTGATTGATATGTACGGACCAGCAAACCCACTCCTATGCCAATTCCAAGACAAATGCCAAGCCCAATTCCTACACCAACTCTTACACCGGCATTAAACCATGATAGTTCCCCATCTTCACCATCCATATACTCAGTCCTCCTCCAATACATGTTACCATAATCTTCTTCATTTTCAAGTTTGCAACTTCTGTATTGTGCTACCTGCGAAATTTACACAAGGAACAAGTGAGATTCTGACCATATTATAACTAAAAAAATATATTTATATAAAAGCCAAAAAAAAAGGATAAAGGGAAGCAAAGGCAAGAGCTATAATTAACAAATGGAGCTTATAAAGTTCGCAGGATGAATTGTAATTTACCCATAGGCTGTGTCCATAAACATCAATAGACAACTCAATGATGCACAACCAGGAGAAACATCAGCAATAAGAATTTATCTGATTCATGGTTTCCATCAGGCAAGATTCAAACATTTTTCCAAAATTTCCACACTATATAAACTCAATAGATTTAAAATTAAAAATATGATCTTGTTCCATGAAGAAAAGCATACAAATTTGATGGGCACAAATGATGAGTCATGATGATAAAAGGGAAACCTCACCGACAGCCCCACCTGACAGAAAGAAATGAAATAAACAAACAAATAGGACACTAAACATGCATCTAAAACGTGAGATTGATGATGGACCAATAAAAACAGCAGAGGGATTTGTTTATTTGAAGTCCCACAAATGTGCACATTATGAATCATATACATTTTTTATGAAAATCATTAAACAAAGGCAGTGAACTTTTTCTGAGATTAAACAACTGTGTAACAATTAGAGGATTCAAATACAGTTGGCCAAAATAAATCATATTCGCTCATCGAGTCCTCTTCATAATGCCAGTGCCAATTAAATTAGTAAGACTACAATAACTGAAACCCCAAGAGCACAAATGAAAATGCCCAACAATTCACATAACAGCGAATTATGATGTTCAATAGCAACAAAGGATGAAGAGCAGGGGCCAAAAATAAAATGCTCAGAAATGGCCTAAGAGTTAGCGGGCCCACACTTGGACAGCAGCCCCCCACAAGGCTTCCCATCCCGTCAGGACTCAGGAAGGATAGTGAAAATAATAAAACAGAAAAGGGTAAAAAGAGAAAACTGAGTACTATATCTTCAATTGAAAATTGTGCCTGCCCATGCCCCTTGTCACGCCTAGGATAAGATTCCATTTGCCATTCCAAGCATGTGATGTTCAACAAGTACGGTGATTTTTGTAACAAGAAGCATGCTTCAGGACAGGAAGACATTTCAAAACATACAAAATCAATCCCATACACAACTTGAGTTCTGAATCAAATCATACTATAACTAATTTAAGACAAAAATGAAGCCCATCAGTGGACATAATAATTTAATACTGCATGAAAGAAACCGTCCATCAAAAAGAATATTATCACCATGCTGAAATTTTAATACCAAAATGCTTAAATGCATACCTGCAGATCATCTTCAGGTGAAACATTTTTTTGAGATTCTATGGTCTCATACTCTGGAATTGCATCCAACATGCCCTTCCTAATATGCTTCTTGCGATAACCAAGTTGCAAAGTCTTGGTTAGTATGATAGGCGTTCCGGAGAAGCAACCTGTAATATAAACCTCAATGGTTGGCAATTCAGTACCGGCAATGTGCTTCCCTTTGAAGAAGCCAGTACAAGCTGTTATCTCTGATTCACAGTTCATACTCCACCACCTATTCCCATTGCTTTTCGATTCCCCTATAGAACCATTAGTACTAGACAGCTCCAAAACCCCAGATAGAATAAGATCATCTGAGTCAAAAACTTCAAATTTCACACTCCCTGTTGTTCTAATACTATCAGTGCTAACAAATGTAGCTTCTTCAGATTTCTTATCGACTCGATCCCTTCTAAGAAAGGAAGAAACACCATCAGAATACATGCTACATCTGGCACCATTAACTTCCAAAAGGGTATCAGGGCTCAAAGGGAAGTGATTGAGAGACAGAAATTCTGGGGTCGAATCATCAACCTTGAAATTACTAATCCTAACATAAAAGACTCTCAAATCAAACCAAGGTGAAGAAAATTTGGTCCAAGGTTGGAATGGAGAATATCTAATGATCTGTAGATTGGAATTGTCGTCTTCACCACCATTGGTTGATGTTTCATAAGTACCCTCCATGATAATGATCCAAGGACCTTAATCAATCTTTCACTGAAGTTCCTCCAAACTGAATTGGATTGAGAATATCTAGGTAACAAGACAAAAACAATATGAAATCAGATCAACATTAATAACGATTTAACAACAAATTAAAACAATATAAACAAAAACCAAGAAAAAAAAAAGAAACCAGAATGGTCAGAGTCAAATCCATGCAAATAGAGAAGAGAGACCTAATATTGAGGAAACAGAAACCCTTGAAACAAGGATAAAAGAAAGATGCGATCCAATGGTTAAGCTGACCGTTAGAGATAGATCATCGAATCCATATGTACAAAGAAGAGCATATTCTTATTCTATCACGGAACAAAACCTCCCAAGAAACAGACTTTAAAGAAGTATCAACACTTAAAACAGATACCCGCCAAAAATTAAACCAGAAGAAAAAAAGATTGGTTGCTCCTACCAATTCGTATCAGGTTATAGAACATACTGAAAGTCGAAAAATTCAAGAATCAGCAAGAAACAAAAGGGAGATCATCAAAGCAGAGACAAGAACACAGAATAAAATCATTGTGATGCAAGAAACAGAGGAACCTACCACCAGTAGCAACAAAGAAAGCAAACCTTTCACTTCGACAATTTCATTTCTTTCGAATCAAACAATAATCAAAATATCTACTAATTCAGCGTCGTATGAACGGATTCAACCAATTTTATTAATGCTTTAATGTTTCTTTTTTAAAAACATTTCCAGCCATTATGAAATAATTTACAGGTCAGACAGGAAGCCGAAAACAAAAACAGTGTCTTTGTTCTAGAATAATACAGAGCCACAAAAATTAAAAATAAAAGGAAAATAGGTTACCATGAAAATATTATACCCATAGTTAGAGAGTGAGAGGTACCCATTAGTATTATGCGGTATTTAAGACACAGCCGACTAATGAAATCGCTTTCAAGCCATGAGAATTGATCTTCTAGGCAAATTCGTGGCTCCAGAGGATTAGTGCTTGAGCTGAGACCCCCTTTGGTCTACAACAAATCTCTTACCACTATATATATATATATTATCCCAAAATCCATAGAAAGAAAAAATAAATAAAATTCGGCTAATGGGAGGGATGGAGACTTTGGTGACCTTTTGGATTGGCATGGCAGCTGTCTCTCTTTTGTGATATTGTTCTTTTTTATGATAATTTTAAGGAAAATGAACTTGTCTGAAGTTGAGACTTTCGTGTAATAATTGAAATAATTTATTTTTAATGCTATTTTATTTCTAATGAGAAAAACTATATTTTAGCCAAATATATATTTCAAAAAAAAAAAAACTTATTTGTGTCATTAATTTAATATATATTAATCTAGTAATTAAAATGTCACAAAACATTTGATATTACCTGAAATTAAATCTCTCTTTATAATATTGATAAAAAAATTAATTCGATACATAATCTAATTCATAAGCATATGAACATATTCCAAATTATTTATTTTAAAGTAGCTGAAAAAAAATGAAATTTAGTTAGAAATTGTCCAAAAAATTTGTAAATATTTTTGTGTCCCTATTAGAGTAGAGGGAATGGCCAGAAATTTGTATTTAGGAGAAAAGCGGTGTTATCTTCTTTCTGCTGAGCTTGAAAGAGATAGGTGGTGGTCTATGTACTTTTCTTGTTTGCTTTTGCTCAATCACAGATTAACGGCTCACACAACATTGCCATTACGGCATTTTTCTTATAAGATAATACTAATTCTTGTTTTCTTGTTGGATAGACAATCAATACAATTAAATATCATATAAAAGTATATATGAAAAACTATCTAATAAGTTTAAATTTATTTAATTAATTAAATATTTAAATAGCATTTTTTTGACATACAATTTTGGAGTATTTTTATTGTTTAAATTAAATTAAAAAGAAGAATTACATTTAATGCTATGAGGCCATAGTTTTGGGTTATTTGGATCATGGCATGGGCCCAATGAAAATAAAGTTTTGATTCTGAGGAGTCTTAGGCCTATCCAAACTTTAAGATGGTCCACACTCCACATTCTTTTGGCTTTCCAGCTTTCTCTATGGATTGAAACAAGCAAAGCCCAGTAGCCAATGTATGCCCATAAACGATAAAGCACTGCAGACCATCTCAAGTCACTGTGTTATAATTTAATTTCATTTTCTTTTATTACACCTAAAACTCTCTCTTAATGAAAATAGTTCATTTACCATTTCATTTGGCTACTTTTATATATACCGAAATTTTTGCCTACATTGAATATATTAAATTTAATATTGGATGTAGTCAAATGGTAACTTCTCTCTGATGACATTTTCAAATGTAGAGTTCAAATCTTATTGTTTTCAATTTAAAAGAAAGGGTTGTCACACTGTTATATAATTCATTGATATTTAGGTCATATGATCTCTCTATTAATAAAATTTTTTTAATGTTGAATGTATAATATAAAATATTTGTTTTATTTTTATTAGTCATGTGTATTTTACATTTAATTTATATATTGTACATTCAACAATAGGATGTAATACATCTAATGTAAATAAGACCACAAAATGTAATACATAAGTATATATATATATATATATATATATATATATGGTCAATGGAAATATCATTCTAGTAAACTTAACAAAAGTATAAGCATGGGGAAAACCATTACAAATATTTCATGGTATCCCAAGTCAATCAAAATCAGAACAAAATAAGGTTATGAACAACTTTAACTCTAGAACTTTACTGGGACTACTTTCTAAGTAGTCTCTTTTGTAGTCATGAAAAAACTGAACTAAGCCAATAAGTTTTTGCATGACTAAGTGCCTGGAGTGAAAAAATTAGTTCTATCAAGTACCAATCAAATAAGCTAAAAGAAAAACAAAAAAAACCTGATCTAGATTAACATTTTTTCTAACTGCTAACCACCATCAGACTTGCACCTCCTCCTCAGCCAAGATATGAACTTTAGAGAAGGTAACAAACAATAAAGAGCCAAGAAAACAACTAACAATCAACTGGGACTTCAATCAATGGGGTAAACTCTCCAAGCAGCCAATCAAAGGTCACTTGAGCATCTCCCGAAACCTGTCCCTTCCAAATCCTTACTCGGTGGCTTTTCTTTATGCAGATGGACTTCTAAAGTTGTAAATTTTGAGTCTCCTTCCAAGATTTTCTTTTTTGCTTGTAGGGGAGCTCCTTCATCTTCAATTAAAGCCAATAGATTTATAGATTTAGACAAAAACACTAGCTAATAACAAAAAAAACTAAGAAGGATAGAAAGTAAGTCTCAAATCCTTATTATTTGAAAACTAAAGAAAAGACAGGAAAAGAAAGAAAAAATGGTGGTTTTTAGTTAAAATAGCCAAAAATTACCTAAAAAACTACTTAAAAATAAAATCACTAAAAATTATTTCTCAATTAGAAAAAGAACGTCTCCGGAGAGAACTATTTTTACCTCTAAATCGATGCCTTATTGGCAGATTACTATGGAATATATTATTACACAAATAATACAAATCCATTGAAGGTTGGCGTGGTTCAGACAATGAAAAAAAAAGAAAAAGAAAAAAAGGTTAAGGAAAAAAGCTTTATATAGTTGTGATATTTTATTCATCAGGTCAGGTGTTGTGCTGTAGGAGGCTGTTATCATGATATCATTTATTGCAACGCTCTTCGCGTCACCTCTATTTTTGGATACAATTTTCCACACCAACTTGTGTATGTTTCTATCCATTTCATAGACAAAAAGGCAAAGGGGTGTGGTTGGACACTTCTCGTCCCACGCACTCCTTGCTATCCTCTAGCCTTGGTAAAATTTTATTATTAAAATGCAAATTAATGTTATAATTATCTTTTGTGTAACTTAATAGCTAAAACGTGTGATATATGAAAGTTGAGCGCGCAGATTCAAATCTCCTTTCCCATGTGCTCTTTCCTAAAATGTCATAAAAATATCCACGAGGTAAAAAAAAAATTAATGTTATAATTATATTATTTAAAATAAACTGACAATAATAAAATGATTGAAATTTCATTATAGTGAATTGCTCATCGCATAAAAGTTAACATCCATATTATAATATCTCAAATACCAAAGTGTACATATGATGTGTTAAAATTTATATATATATGATCAAATTGTATGACATGCTTAAGAACAAATTGTTTAAGCCGTGGTGTATCGCACATTCAACAAGATGATGAAAAAAATTGAATAATTGGATATTAAACAAATTTAATTGAAAGTTGAGTATCATGAATTCAATTTTAGACCACTACATGACTAAATCCCTTGCTTCTAAAAAAAAATTTGTTTAGCACTTTAAAATAATTCATTGAATTGAATTTTAAAAGATTTTTTTAAAATAAAAATGAGAAAAAAAAAAATAGACATAGTAATCATTAAGAATGATAAAAAAATATATATATTTAGTCCGCCTAAAACGAATAGTTTACCATTCTATCATGAATCAAGATATTATTAGAGGTTATAAATTCAATTTTCCACTCCCTCATAATCTCTCTTTAAGGTTCTAAAAAAAAGAAATTAATAAAATAGAGTTACAAATTTTATGTTCAATAATATAAGCAGGCCAAAGTAGCAATTTGTCTCTTTAATTTGTACGTGATGGTCAATTAGTGCAAAAATTAATTTTCTTACCAATTATCTCTTTGAACTTGACAAATTCTGTCAATTAATTGAGATTAGTTTTTTGAAAAATTCAATTCAGTGGAAGATAACTTTTCTTCAAAAAAAAAATTCACTTCAAAACTTTTATACATTAACTAATTAGATTTAATTTGTCAAATTTTAAAATGTTCAAAAAAAATTAGCAAAAATTCAATTAAAATTTTTTATTTTTCTAGAAATTAATATTCAGTTTATAAATAAATTAAAAATTAAAATTAAAATACAGGAAATATAATTAATTATAAAAGTGTTACATAAATTTAAATTAAAACCATCAATTATTTTAATAAGAAATTGAGAAATTGAATAGATAGATGCAATTTAATTTTTTAATTTTGGATCTTGAAAATAATTGATTTTTTTATTTAATTTTTAGTAAAATATTTTAAAAATAAAATTTATTTTAATTTTCAAAATTTTTCTATTTCTTTAAAGTGAATATATAATTTAAATTAAATTAAATTGAAAATTTTTAAAATTAAAAGTTTTAAAAATAATGATGATTTACATGTAGTTAAAATATTTTTACATTCCCAATTTTTAATTTTTACTCACATATTTTTATATTTTTTGAATATTCATATATCTAAAATTTAAAACTAAAAATTAAATTAATAATTTTTAAAACCATATCTAAAATTATATTTTTAATTTGAAGTGTAGTCCAACATTACTTTTTTTTTTTTTTTAACAGTTAGTCTATCATTACTTTGTGTGTATATATATATTTGAGACAAATTGCTACTTTAGCCAATACAAAAGCAAAAAAAAAAAAAAAAAAAACTGTCTTTTAAAAAGCCCCAAAAAGACGCAAAACCAGGGAAGAGACACAAGTGGTCAGACTCTGAGACATTGAGAGTCTGTCATAAGAAGGAAAGAGCAGTACACTACACTAACCTATCCCACGTAAAAAAAATAAAAAAAATAAAAAAAAAAAACCTACACCCTACCCTTTCCGCCTTTCGTTTTCAATAAAAACGTTGGTCCAACCCTAACCATGGTTACCCTTCTTGCCTATTAGACTCTCATAGCTCACTCATATTTCTTCTCGTAGCACAATACCTTTCCACCCCATTTCCTTCCTCCAACTTGTCTTTTCTTCTGCTACAAAAAGCTAGAAATAATATAGCGTACCTATACGCATGGATGAGATAGCAGACGGAGAAAAGGAAAGATTGAGTTTATGGTAGTATTTTTTTTTTTTCCTCCTCCCATTCCTTTTTGTATTTTAAAGAAAGGAAAAAATTTGCGATTGGTCTTATTGAAGGAGAGGGACCAGATTTTATTCATTAGTTGGTTTCCAGAATCTGGATATTGGTCAAAGATTTCAAGTCCAGCTGCTCTAGGATCTATATATATTATTATTAAAGAGTGCCGGTTATAACTAGGGGCAAAAGGAAAAGAAGGGTTCTTGCTTGGTGAAGAGCTCTATCTATGGTATAGTTTCGAAGAGCCTAGACTTGGTTCTTTTTGTTTGGCTTTTTGAATTAATCAAGAAAGTGGCAAAAGGGTATTGAGCAAATAAAGAAAAGATTTGATTTTTAATTTTTGTTCTTTCTGTTCCTTTAATTTTTTATTAGGGTTGTTTTGAGATTGAAAAAGTTTTGTTATTGGTGACAGACAAAGAAAGAGATTGATGGGTAAGGTTAAGAAGAAGCCTCAAAAGACAAAGGAACTTTCTGTAGCAATAGCAGAAGCTTCATCCAAAGGATATGAAACTCAGCAACAACAGCAGACGCAGACTCAGACTCCTAGAAAGAGAGGCAGGCCTCGCAAGAATATTATTGAAAAGATTGAAGCAGAAGACAAAAAAGAAGCAACAAACCATGAAAAAGCTGTTGAAAATGAATCAAAGAAAGCAAAAGGCAGTGAATTAGAAGAAGGAAAACAGCAACAGATAGAAGTTGTAGAGGGACCATCAGCTTCTTCTTCTAATAGAGGAGGACAAAAGAAAGAAGAAGAAGAAGAAGCTGAAGAGAGGGAACCCCCAAGAAGAAGCAGAAGGAGAAAAAGCAAACCCAGAAAGAGCAGTTAATCAATTAAAACAGGTAAATAGTTAATTACTGAGTTAGTGAAGGAAAACAAAAAATTGTTAGGAATTGGAAGTTGATTTTAACTGCATGCATATGATGAAGCTGATGTCATGATTTGTTTACTTTCTTGTGAAGAAATTGAACACAAAAGGCCTTAAATAGTTTTTTTTTAATTGAATACAGTTCTGATTTATATATACCAATTTCTCTTCCACAGCTGTTTATTTTTATTACATGACAAAAATAAATAAACCAACATATTATTATTATCTTTGGTAATCACTTCTTATTATTATTTATATTTATATTATAAGGGAGGGTTTGACAATTGGAAAGTAGGAGGATGAGGATGAGGATGAGGTTGATGATGAGGGTGCGTATGTGTGAAGAAGATGAGTTGTATAGTTGACATGGACAAAACACCAAAATGGGTGCCAACTCATTTACCCGTGCTGTAGGTAGCATGTGAAGTTCACGCTCTCCGACATTCATCGACAAAGCCAATTGGTCCCAGATGAGCCGCCTCAGCTAACCAATGACTGATATTGATTGTTTCAACCTCTACTACGCCCTGACTGAGCATGAAGTTTGCGCGTTCGAAGGAGGCGCGTCCGACGGTTCACTGTGGCCGACATGAAAAACGATGGCAAGTTAGAAGCCATCGAACAGATTTTCATGATTAAAGAAAAGGATAAAGGGGAAAAAGGGTGGGAAAGGACAGTCGGACGGTGTTTCTGATACGAAAACCCAAAAAGACGGTTGAGTACAGGCTTCTCTTCTCACAGCTCTCAACTTCATTTGGTAAAGAAGACAGTGGAACACACGCGGTACTCCAAGTAGTTAAAAAAAAAAAGGCTTTGGTGGTGGTTCAAAACTCTCGACAAAAGCCACAATTTGATCGGCCTATACGGTCTACATTCGGATGTCGTTGAAACTTTTAAAGTTATGCGATTGATACTAGGTTTTATTTTGAGTAGATTGAGTCCTACCATAGTATTATATCAATTAATTAGGTGCTAAGTTAAACATATAATATTACAAATTTAATTATATTATTTACAATATATTCAGAATAAATAATTAAATATGAAATAAAACAATGAAGAAATGGAGACTGTGTGTTTGACCCATGCTTGATGTAATGCATTAAATACGTCGGATTGATTTTAAATTGAGCTCTTCAACCAAAGGAACATTTTTTTCAAAAAAAAAAAAAATGATTAGAAAAAATCAGTATGATCATATATGTTTATTATCTTCATTAGTAATATTCAATTGATAAACTTAGCCAAAAAATTGACCAACTGAGTGATAAATTGAAAGAAGCCAAAAGTAAGGGTTAAATCTCTTCTGATACTAAAAATAATCTATCGACTTAACAAGTAACATTGGCCACGTTATGATGCATGTAGATGTTTTAAGCGAACCTTTTTCTTCTTCGACGTCTTGGGCTTGGCAATCCTATAAAATAAGACTATCGCTTGGCTATTGCACTTTAATTTTTCTTTTTTAAGAGCTTCTGTAATAATTTGTATTATCAGCAACAATCCACTTCAATGCCAAAGAGGAAATTCAAATTTATCCTTAATAAGCATCAAATATCATCATCTCAATCATAACACCAAATATGGGAGCAGGTTCACCATGTACGTCGCAATCAATTATGTCATCACTTTTTCTTATAATTCAAACCTAACACACGTCATTACATGTTCCATCCTTCCTATTTGATTAAAAACGACATAACCTAAAGAAATAGAATAGCTTGCTACAAATAAACTCGTTTCCGTTTGGATCCCATTCCAATAAATAAAGGACCAAGTCCCCAACTCTCATCACCAACCATTGCCTACTATTAGGCTCAAGATGATCAGAAGAAGATTTGTATAAGCCCACATTTTCTGTTTCAGTGATTTCATAGCCTAATAGCATTGATGAAGACATGCACACGAATCCCAAATGAGTAAAAACTGAAAACTGTGCATGGTGGATGAAAGTCAAAGATGTGGAATTACCACACTTACAAGTTAAAAAATTCTCTTCACGCGATGGTGATATCAGTTAATTTGGAAGGTATCGTCCTGAAAGTGGCTTGAGTGTGTGAAAGAAACAAACTCTACTGCGGTTAGTGCCACTTGAACAAACTTAGGCAAGAAGAATGTTTAGCTCCACCCAGTCAATGCTTAAGAATTTAGAGAAAGAATAGTGATTCTTGAGTCGTATTCTTCATCACTAGAGCCCTTTCTACAATTAGCATGTGGATACCAAAAGGACACAAACAATTCATGAGCATTGGTTAAGGGGCATACTTATGATTAAGGATCAAAAATAAACCATAGTTCATGAGTGTCAGGGAACTTGTCAAGGATTAAATAACAATTAAGTTTAAAAATAATCTGAACTTGCACAACTGTAAAGTGTAATTTGAGGAAATATGGTGAATATTTATAAATCGAAGGTATCATAAATGATGAATGTCAAAAAGCATCAACATGCAACAACTGTGCTGCCTGTGGAAAATACATACCCTGGTTTTAAACTTCTGAATCAATTGAGCTACAAGATAATTTACCTCTAATTAAAAAAAAAAAATGATACAATTTTTGCTCATCTTATGAAACTCAAAACATTCTTCAAAACAAAGAAAACCTAAACTAACAATTTGCCCCCTCTATAGCCATGTAATGCAAAATTGTTTTACAGGTGTACAATATGCTACGAACTAAAAAATTGACTAATAAAAATAACAGAAATTCATACAACTTGATATTGTTTCAAAACCCAAACCTGGTTGGTCAACGGCTTGATTTATGATGTCGCTCTTTTCTATAGCGAGACTGATCTGGATCAAATCCACCTTCTGCTGCTCCATAAACAGCCCAGGAAGGTGTGGCTGCCATGTAATCCTTGCTATTGAAAGGTTTTCCAGAAGCAACCTGTATTTTCATGAAAAGAAAACACATCAGTGTTTGCTAAGTACCATTTGTAAGGAAGGGTGCCTTATAAAAAGAGAAGACAAAGGTGCTGCTACCAACCAGATCATGGAACTTTTCATAGTCTATCCACGTGAACCATTGGCCATTGACCTTGAACTTCTCAGTTTTTGCCAAGAGGACACAACATGAGTGAACATGCTCACAAGCAACCTCATATTCCCCTTTGCTTCTAGAAGATAAAACCTCTGAGAAAGCTTTCACATCAGAATGCCAGGGGACATTCTCCATTGTCAACTTTGATGTAGCAGTCCTACATTAGAGAAAAAAAGGTTACCAAACCCAGCATTAATAGGCAACAAAACTTCGTAGGCAAAAACAACTTACGATCCACAGTATGTAACGCCTTTAATTTCAATAAAATCAGGCTGTCCAATGCTAAAGAGGTTAAAATAAGCATCTACATCCTCTGTATTCCATCCTTTCACCAGTGTCAAGCGATACACAGTACGCTGCTGTTTCTCCCTGAGGGCTTTCAAGGAATCCTGACAGCATTTTTTTTAGAACAAGTCAACATTGGAGCAGCCTCCTTTATATCAATTAGGAAAATATAGTAAAGAAGATTGGATATGCCAGCACGGAAACCACTTCTTTGAATTATAGAAAGTATATAAGGCTGGAATACTGGGACCTGTGAGTGGATGAGTCCTAAAAATGACTTTTATGTGAAACAAACAAAAGACCTAGAAACTGAGAGCTTCAAAAAAATATAACAGGCAGCATAAGGCTCTAGCTTGAGGCCAATGAAAACACAAGGGCATATTTTGCTCTCCGAGCACAGAAAATCATAAGGATGATAGAGATATCTCAAATCAATTCATGTGAAACAAAGGCTACATGACCAACTAACATATTAGACACCAGAGAATGCTACAAAAAATTACTTACAATGAAGCGCTCCCAAAAGTCCCCAAATAGTGGCCTGTCAATTGCCTTCAAGCTCTCCCTTGTTGCAGCATCAACACTAACATATAACTGCATGTACCAAAGAAACCAAATAAATTTGATGTTCATGAGTAAGACACAATCATCTTTAACCAAAAAATAAATGGAAGCCTTCAGACCTGGGTAACAGGCTTTAGCATTTTGATCTTTTCAGGGAACTGAGCATTTGTCACCAGAAAAGTTGATATCCGCCTTTGGTGCAACTCATTCACGAGTGTATTGATCTCTGGATACATTATGGGTTCACCAACAAGTGACAGAGCACAATGCCTCGGAGATAGCCCTTCATTCAATCGTTCTAGTGTAACACCTGCAGGAACAGAACTCTACAGTCAATCCAGTGGACGTACCATTACTGCCAACCAAACACCCATAATTGTAACAAAATACCATGGACCATGCCAGCATTATGAGGAAAACAACAATTTCATAAACCAGGGTCTTCATTGAAGTTTCACAATAAAGATAAAACTTTGTATCTTCATAGAAGTTTAGAAATAAAAAAACCAGGAGATGATATGCAATTCTAGCCAATCCTGAAATACATGCCTAATAAATCTCAGTCTGTAGATGAAGAAGTTCTGTAATATAAGTAGCAAAGGCGATGCCATGTCACATTGAGTATTTTACTTGACAAGAGGAATGCAGTTATTATCACATTTGAGTTAAACTAAGCTAGGCACTGCATTTCATGGACCAACAATTCAACGGAGTATTTGGCTCAACCTAGGTCCCAGTACACGAAAGTCTATCAGACTGGGATAGAGCAATATGGTTTTTTTTAGATTGAGAAGAAGTGATATCATAATACAGAAGCAGAATATATCCACAGTAACACCATTAACATATAGATTACCAGGAACCCCTTTCATTTGTTTAATCATCTTTGTATGCTGATTTATGGCAGAATTCACAATTTCCACAGGATCATCCATCTTCCACCGCCAGTTCTTTCCTACAGGATTTGTATGATGCCTCCAACAGAAAACACATTTGTTGGCACAAGCCAAACTAGGAGTTGCCTCCATGCACCTGTTTCATTAAAGACATTGTAGATGTCCTGATAGTAAGTTATAGCTAAAATATAATCAAAGTATTAAACACCAATGTCTACTGAAAGATACATATATCAAAGTGTCAATCACCTATGACTTTCTATTCCATAAAATGAATGCTTGTAGCAACCTCCTCGGCCTCTAAGTTGTGACTTGGTCCATCGACAGATTTTAACACCACTATGAGAACCAATAATCTTGTATCCCTACAGAATTCAAAAGAGAGGAGCTAAATAATAGAATTAAATAAAAAAAGAAAACTTGCCCACCATGAATTTGATTGCAACAGCGGTACCTGCTTTTCCAAGCTAGCTCTGATCACAGGGGTCACCATTTCTTTTTGACCATTCAGCTTCCCATTAGTTTCACTCGCTGCAGCAGTCCTTCTCGAAGGTCCTTTCCCTGCAATATCCTCAAGATCAACAATTACCGACTCCATATCACCATTCTCCTCCTCATCACTCTCGAAATAATCAGCACCAGCATTATTCTCATTATCACTCTCGCAACCGATAAACCCATTCTCCAAGCTACCACCTTTCAAAACCCTAACTACTTTCCCACTCCATTCCTCAAAAACAGCATCTATTTCACCAGCATCCACGTCACCTTCCCCAACCGGTACAATCTCACTAGCACCTAATTCTCTCAGTCTCCTAGAAAAATCTTTAGCGACAGCATTAAACGAGTCACCATAAGCTCTACTTCCAACTCCAAAAACCGAAAATCTACAATTAGAAAGCAACAGCGAGCCAACTCGAAAATCATCAGCGCTTTCAGCAAGCCAATTGGCGAAGAAACTAGCGTGCGAAGGCGGTCTTCCATCCTCCCATGTAGAAGCAACGATTACGATTAAATTTTCTTTACAAAGGTCCTCAGGTTCGTAATCTTTAGGATCGATTAGGTCAAACGAGAGATCATTTAACTTGAACAGAATGTGTAGACGTTGAGCTAGGGTTTTTGCGGTACCTGTTTGTGAGATAAAGAAGAGCTTACCTTTAGGAGAAGTAACAGCGTTAGTATTAACGTTGGGGGCTAAAGAGGTTCTGAGTTGCTTGAG
>CATIWK010167725.1:0-13159 GCA_949634005.1 Mallotus japonicus
TGATGAAACGCAAGTATGCAAGGAAAGAGGCAGAGTGAAGACAAAACATAAGGCGGAAAAATGTGGAACCGGTTGATGCACGCTTTGATACGACATGGATGAGCACAGAAAGAATATTGGTGAAATACTTAATGTGCTCAAAACGGATACACAGGTAAATGGTAGCAGAATAGAATAGGCGGAGAATGAAGTTTAGTGTAATAAAGATGGAGAGATACATAAACATCTTGGTTGTTCCTTGTAGCTTAAAACTAGAGTCGTACTTGGTAGAAATAAGGTGCATCAACATGCCCATGAAGATGAAGTGTAAAGCAAGAAAAATGGTTCCCCAACCACGGTGGCTTATAGCTTCTGCATAAGCAATGATTCAGTTTACGTTATGGGATTGCTGTGGTATCATGATTATTGCTAAGAATGAAGAAAGATGAAGATTATTGCTAAGAATGAGATGAGAAGGCTATTACTAAGAATGAGATAAAGAAAGATGAATATGGTATTAAAGATGAAGATAAAGGCTATTTCTGTATGGTTTTCTGTATTCTGTATGGCTTACAGAAAATGGTTTACTTTTGAACTCCCACAACTCCCACTTTTTTCTATGAAGAAATATGAAGATGGTATTAAAGATGAAGATGAAGATGAAGGCTATTTTTGTATGGTTTTCTGTATTCTGTATGGTTTACTTTTGAACTCCCACAACTCCCACTTTTTTCTATGAAGAAAGATGAAGATGGTATTAAAGATGAAGATGAAGAACTTTTTTCTATGAAGAAAGATGAAGATGAAGATGAAGATGAAGATGATTATTGCTAAGAATAAGAATAAAGGAAGATTATTGCTAAGAATGAAGATGAAGATGAAGATTATTGCTAAGAATGAAGGAAGATTATTGCCAACAATGAGATCAGAAGGCACAGGGATGTGCTCTTTATAAGCTTCATCTAGCTGCTACTGCTAAGAATGAAGGAAGATCTCGCCGTAGGTTCTCGTAATAAGTTTTCATCTAGCTGCTATATCTCGCCACTTACTGGTGCGTGCAATTGTATTTCCTGCATATTTTGAGAATCTAGCTGCTTATTGGTGCGTGCAATTATATTTCCTGCCTTTGGTACGTGCTCATAATTGTATTTCTTTTTTTTTTAATCAGAAGACTTTCATCTACCTTCTGCTATAATAGCTAAGAATGAAGGAAGATCCTGCCACTTATTGGTGCATGCAATTGTATTTCCTGTATATTTTGAGAATCTAGTTGCTTATTGGTGCGTGCAATTGTATTTCCTGCCTTTGGTGCGTGCTCATAATTTGTATTTTGAGAAATCTTGACAATTTGTGTTTCCTGCCTTTGGAGTTTGGCGCGTTTATAAGCTTTTGGTTTATAAGCTGGTTGGGGAAAACCATTGGTGCGTGCTTATAATTGTAAACAGGATACAGTAAGCTTCATCTAGCTGCTTGCTGCTTATTGGTGCGTGCAATTGTATTTCATGCCTTTGGTGCGTGCTCATAATTTGTATTTTTAGAAATCTTGACAATTTGTATTTCCTGCCTTTGGAGTTTGGCGCGTTTATAAGCTTTTGGTTTATAAGCTGGTTGGGGAAGACCATTGGTGCGTGCTATAATTCTAAAAAAGGTACAGTAAGTTTCATCTAGCTGCTTGCTGCTTATTGGTGCGTGCAATTGTATTTCCCGCCTTTGGTGCGTGCTCATAATTTGTATTTTGAGAAATCTTGACAATTTTTTGTATTGCTTGCCTTTGGTGTGTTTATAAGTTTTTGCATGAATCATTTCCTCCTCTTTTCTCATCTACCCCCTTTTTTTTTTTTTTTTTTTTTTGTCATGGAGGTGGAGGGGAGGGGGATCTGAACCCTCTACCTCTAAACGGAACCGACCCCGTGGCTAGAACTAGCCAGTCCTAGGCAAGTAGCTCAACATTTAAACGCCTAAGGACGTTATCCCTAGAACTTGAGTCTATGACCTCAAGGATCATGGGTACCCCCTTAACCACTTGAACCAAGTGGTGGAAGTTTTCTCATCTAGTTATGATTATAAGTTTTGCATTTTATATATATTTCACTTAATTTATATATTTATGATGTGGTACTAACTTATATTTACAATTAATATGCTTACAAATTATTCTAATATTTATAATATCTTGTGAAATTTATTATATCAATTAATATGAGAGTGCTATTAAAACAAATTAGCATAATATTTAAAACTAAGACCATCTGTGTTTATTATTATACTTAAGGTTAATTTTGATAACATTATTTAAGGCTACTTGTTCACAAATAGCAAATTTATGAGTGAGATTGCACACAATATTAATATTTATTATCACCTAAACCCAATCATTTAATATAATATAATATAAAAATTTTAAATAATTTTAGTTTTAAATTTAAAATTTTTAATGATTTCTCATATTTCTTACTACATTTATTTTAATTTTTTTATAATTTTTTTATTTTTTATTTTTTCACTTACCAATTATTTCTTAATGTTTTAATATATTGGCTTACAAGACTTTTATTTGAAAATAATTTATGAATTTTTATTTTATATTATCTTTAAATTTTTGTAATTTATAAATATGAATGAATATAATTACACATATCTATTAATATATTAAATATGATAATATTTATATAATTTCAATTTATTTTAGCTTTTACTGAATTTTTTTATTCAGTTAATAGTTTTATTAGTACATTTAACAACAAATTCAAAATTAATTGATTTTGGTTTTATAAATTTTTAATTAATATAATATATTTTTTGAAAATTATAATTTTTAGTAAAAATAAATATATTTGTAAATACTATCGTGTCAATTAAACCTAAAATCAAAAATTCTGTTATACAATATTTTTGAATTTTGTTGTCAATTTTTATTTTATTTTTAGATTTTATTCTTATTTTTAATAATTTTTAAATAAAATTTTGAATTTTTGTCACTATTATTTTATATAATTACACTAAATTAATTTTATCAAATTTAAATAATTTTTTTTCTAATCTACTGATATCTATATTTGTATCAAATATATAAAAGTAAGAATACAAACTTTATCAACTAGGAAAACTTTTGTCATGTGGCATTTTTTCTAATTTTTTTATTTTTTAAAATTTTAAAATTAATAAATAATTAGAACGAGTATAAATTACAAAATCTTAAAACAAATTCTTTTGATATTCATGTCATGAGTCATTAATTATCTATATGTTGTAGTAATCTTTCATATTGTATTTATTACTAGTTTTTTTGCACGTGGTTAAAATTCTTATTAAATATATAATTTATTTTAATTTTTTTAACTATAAAATATATAAATTATTATAATATGAATAGAATAAATTGTTAATACTAAATAGTATGTAATATTAATAATAATTCATATAATACATGTACTACATTTTAAGAGTTATTATAAAAAATGAATAATAATATAAAAATAATTGTTTACAAATATTCACATATTTATAATAGGGATTCCTATATGAAAAAACTAAACATATAATATCATTATAGATAATATAAAAAATAATATTGTATTTGGAAGAGTAATATTATTTATCTATAATATAATTAAAATAAATTTATAAATTTTTAATAAATATTATTTGGAATAAAATAAATTAAAAATTAAAATTAAAATATTCAGCTTATATGAAATTTAAATAATTAATCATATAATTTTTTTTAACACTATCCAAAGGATAAGTATTTTCTAATTGATTAAAGTTTATTACTTAAAAATAATTATATATAATTATTAGTCACTTACATATAAAATATATCTATACTATATATAAATCTTGTGAAATAAATTCTTCTTATTCATCAATTCATAAAAAAAAAATATTTTTATAATTTTATAATTACTTTTATATGTATTATAAATTGTGTACAATTATATAAATTGAACTAATAATAAAATTATTAATTTTACTATTGCTATTGGTTCATACATATATATAAAATGTAGTGCATTATAAATATGAATTTTTATAAAGAATTTATAAATGAATCTTATAATAATTAATAGTTTATGTATTTATTTAAATTTGACGATAAATATAAAAGAAATTATTTTATTTTTCAATAAATTTATTTGATTTTTAAATATAAAATTTTAAATTTTAAATACAAACTAAAAATATATTTATCAATTTTAGAATTTTTCAAAACTAAATTAATACTATTTTTATTAATACATAAAAATGCATATCCGTTTTCATTCAAAAATAGTTTCCCTTCATTCATACTTTTATATATATTATAGATTATTTAAATTTTTTGGAGAATATTATTATGTAAATTTTAAAATTTTAAATTATTATTATTATTAAATTTAATAAAAAATTATTTAATATAATCCACACATTCAGTTTTAAATCTAATATATTGAGATTACTTCAATCAAACAGAGCTCCAATAAGAACTGCGTAAAAATTGAAGAATGATCAGTTCAACAGGCCACCAAGGAATGTGTAACAAAAAATATAAAATGCATGGAGGCTTCTGCAGTGACCTGAGGATCATCCTCCAAATTAAATTCAACGGCTATTAGTGTTTTAATCCCGACCATTGCCTTTCTGGCTTCAACACAATTCCTGCTACGGTCAAATCCAGATTTATAAGTTTCTTTTTATTTGCAATTTATTTATTTATTTTTTTTTTTGCAATTTATTTATTTTTGATATAAGATTAACTTATATTTACAATTTATGATTTATTTCAACATTTATAATATCTGTCGAATTTTATTGAATCTATATCAATATTCTATATAAGATATACAGCAGGACAGCAGGACATGAATTCTCAAAAAAAAAAAAATATATACAGCAGGACATGAATTTCACTGTTGTTTATCTACAGTGAAATTCGTGTAATTTAAAAAAAGTTTCAATTTTGCCATAATAAAACGACACCGTTTTGCATTTAGCAGCCGCTGCCTCCCCCTCTTTTATTTTCTTCCACAGCTCTTCTTTCTGTTTTTCATTTTTTTTATTTTTTTTATTTTTTTATGTATGGAAAACAAGTAAAAAATTTGTTGTTATAGTTACTCCTTTTCTTCTCCTTGATCTGTCGCTGGATCTGTTGTATGTGTTCTTGCAGATCTTTTGCTTTATTTTTTTTTATGATTATTAACTGCTCACTGATAGCTCATTTAATTGTTTTAGGAAGATCATTTTGAAAAGCTTAGACCAATGATTCAAATACGGCCAACTCAATTCCACTGGTGAGTTTTCTAGGCTTTTGTTTTTTGTTTTTTCTTAAATAAAACCACTTGCTACTTGAATGTTAATTAAAAAAAAAAAAAATCAGTTCAAGACATCCTCCCCTTCACTTCAGAGGCGGCTATTTTCTTTCCTCTAACACCAAAGATTTCACTCTCATCTTCAATGTCGTCGTCATCATCTCTCTATCTCTGTAATTGTTTGATTCTGTTGATTTTTAATCTGATGAAATTCTGTTTTTTTTTTTTCAAAATTCATAATAGGTCCATCGTATGCTGCTGGTGATTGGTCTCATCCTCTTAAATGGTGAAGGTATGACTGGTTTTCAAATTGTTTCATTTTCAATTTGCAAAATTAGGTATTTGCATATAATGAAATGGTTTTTTTGGAATTGATTGACTTGCTAGATTTTGATGTTAGTACTGTGTATGAGTTTCTGCTACTTGAATGTTAATTAAAAAAAAAAAAAAATGAGTTCAAGACATTTAACTGTGGTTGTTGTATATTAATCGGTGCAGCCTTGCTAGATTTTGTTTTATGTACTGTGGCCTATAAAGGTGTAATTTTTTTTTATTTTTTGCAATATTTTCTTTGATTTTGGATTAAATTATAATATTTTTATAATCTTTACATGGTTTTTTGAAAATGGGTTTAATCCATAGATTTATAAGTTTCACAGTGAATTCTACATATAAACGAAATAAATTTCTTGCTTTTTAGGAGTTGGGCGTGGTGGACGTGATGGAAGATTTTCCTGCTGCCATCTCTTTTTTTATGATTCCACTTATTACAAGCTTTGAAGTCTTATGCACAGTTATATTCTGTATAAGAATTCCCTAATTAAAGATCTGAAGCTGATTTATGAAATTGTGCTCTCAGTGATGGAGTAGATGAATATGCTGTAAGCAAGTTCCTATATGAAGTGTTTGCCAACTGCACGTGACAAAATTTGTTCAATGATTAAAGAATCTGCATTTTGCACATTTGATATGAAAGAAGAGGTACTTTCAAGGTGCTATATATAAAATTTCTGCATCAAAGATTTTGACTTTTAACCACTTTAATTAACATATGAACAGAATATTGGAGTTGGTGAAGTGAAATACTTGCGTCTATTGCCAGAGCTAAATGTAACTTGCACCTTGAATTTCTAGGTTGGTTGGAAATGTGAATTGAGTTTTCCTTTTTTGGGACTTCCATGTACTTCTTCAAAGTTGAAGTCTACACTTGGTAGACTATTGAAGCTCTTATCGTGTTTTGACAGTATAATTTATTGCTTTGAGAAACATACAGCTGCTTGAATCTGCTATGGATTAGCTTTGAAGCTTTTGAATCTCATAGTGCCTCTCCTAATTTAGTGATGATATATTTCAGTCCTATATGCATTATTTTTCTTTTGGAGTAATTAGTATCTTTCGCTTTTCAACAATAATTTGCAAAATTATCTGCTTGCTACATTTTGCCTAATCATGTTTCAGATAGGAAACAAGGCAGGGGCAATATGTGTTTGACATACCTAATGTTGCAAATAATATTGGGATTACAACTGTTGAACTATCAAATCACTTGCAGAATTTGAAGGTTAGAACCATAATCTTCTATCTTTTGTTATTGCATTCTGAGAACCTACAATGTTGTTCTTTCAAGTGGAATGGACATATTTTGACTCCAAACTAATAATTCACTTTTTCAATTTCTGCAATCACTAGTTCACTACTTTTCTCAGGTTTGTTGAGTGAAGAAGTTGAATGCTTACTTTTTTACCAATAGTAATAATTTCAGCAATTCTCACATGGCCACTTAATTAAGTGGAAATTTTTTCATGTGAAAATAAAAGAATTCTTTTCCCTCAAACCCACCTTTCATTTGAAGAGGGATAAAGAGATTTTGGTTTTTTTTTTTCCATACTTTGAATTTTATTTAGTTGTTATTTATTATTTGGGTTGCATTAGGAATTTATATGGATGATGTTAATAGAATCTTAAAAAATCAACAATTTATTCTCTTTGGTAGACAACGGTATTTTTTAAAATTCTTATTGTTTTTAATTTTTTATTTGCAAATTTGATGATTCTGACACTAAAGAAAACTGACATTTTTTTTTATTTCTTAAAAGTGCTTATTTTGTATTGTTTGAATTCAATTTTTTTTTTGCCTTGAACTACTTGCATACATGAACAAAAAAAAATATATATTATTCTTATTAATAAATCTATTATAGTGTTATTTTACATGTAGTGATTAATATTTTAATTATCATTAAATTTAACTATACATATGTTCAGGAACTTGAGCTTTGTTTTATCCGGCTTCCTTCATGATTTTTTTAGAGGAGGGATCGATGCAGATTACTTGACGGTTTGATGTTCCTGATGTCGCTGAAGGGTTTTACCTTTTAAGTTCTTTTTCATATAAATTAGATGTCTCTGTTGTTAATTTATTTGTATTTGCAACTTTTTTTTTTTTTGACATTTGCAACTGATCTGATTAATTTGCTAAATTTATATGTATTATAAATTTAAATTTAGTAAATAAACTTAAAATTTTCATTTACTTATTTCATTTTTCACTGTCCCGCAACGAAATGCGAGTTACTTAACTAGTAAATTAATATGAGAGTCCTACTAGGAAAAAAAATTAGCGTAATAATTAAATAAGAATGCTCTTGTCCAAACAATTTATGTTAATATATAAGGTTGATATTAATATTAATAACATTAATTCGGACCAATATGTTATTATTATTATTTTAGAGAGATCAGTTGTTAATTGGTAGCAAGTTTTTTTAATAGTAATTGCCTACAAAATCAATGTCTCTTATCACTTAAGCATATAATATAATATTACACGTTGCAACATTCTTTTCTTATTCTAAAACTTATTTATAACTCCTATAAACCCAAAAAAAAAACCTGACTGAAAAAAAAATGCGGTCTTTCAACTATATAATAACGGATAAATAGTCAATCATTGAGATGTTGTTTTTCTCTTTTGGAAAAATTGCATAAATGGTGTGTGAACTTTTCAATTTTTGCTATTTTTGTGGTTGGATTTTTTTTTTTTTTTTTACAATTGAGTGTTTGAACTCCCTATTTTTTTGGTCAATCAAGTGGTTCTGACCGGTGATGGGTGGCCTAAGTATCCAGTCAGCACGTGTGGGACCCACATTCAGCTATAGCTCGCCACATCAGCACACCCTTATAAAACATCATATTAAATGACTAAAATGCCCTCAACTTTTATTGATTTGTTTTTTAACAAAATAAAAAAAAAAACACAATCCAGGGAAGAAGAACAACAACATTTGAATCAAACACTCCATAACTAAACTAAGCTCTTCTGATCCTCAATTCACTTAAATCCCATCTTTCCAGTTTCCTTTCCTCTTTAAAAAAAAATTGAGCCTTTACTTCTCACACTCTCTTCTCTTCTTCGCTTCTCTTTTTCTCTGTCTCCAAACAATGCATTTTCTCTGTCTCTTCTCTTCTTCGCTACTAGTACAAGCATCACCGCCTCCGGTCACGTTAGCAAAAATAACGACGGTGGGCAACTGCGGTCAAGATATAATCGGCGTTTCATGGTTATCAAATGGAATAAACAGCATGCTTAATTTGGAACGAACAACATCAAATGGAACAACCAACCCATCAGAGAAGAAGAAGGCCCCAACTGAGAACCTCACTCTTCTTGGTGACTCCTATCTCCGGATTGGTTCCATGGGCCTCACACGTGATGTTACCGTCCCTTCTTCTAGCTCTGGTACTGTAATTTACAATGACCCAATTCCTTTCTTTGATCCAGAATCTAATGTCACTACTTCTTTTTCCACGTTTGACGCTCATTTTGATGACCCAAATGATAATCATGTTGGTTTAGATATTGATAGTCTTGATTCAATCAAGACTGCTGATCCAATGTTGCAAGATAAATGGATCATGTGTCCACAAAAGTCATGGGTACCTGTGGCTACTGTGCCTCGGAGTATCAATGCACGGGTAAATTGACAAAGAAATATAATGTGTATAGTTTTGGGGTTATTTTTCTGGAGCTACTTTCTGGAAGGAGAGTCATTGATACTGCAAGACCAATTGGAGAACATAACCTAATTGAATAGGTACATTGATGATCTTTACAAATGTTGTATGTTCAAGTTTATAAGTAAAACCACGAATGCAGAACCTGATGGTTGATTCTGATTTCCATATTGCATTTGCAGGCAGAACCATTGTTTAAAAACAAAAGCAAATTTACAGAAATGGCAGATTCATTGCTTGAATGAAACTATCTTGCTAAGAGTCTGTATCAAGCTTTTACTATAGCAGCCATGTGTCTCCAAGAGGAAGCTGATGTTCGACCCTTGATGGCAGATGTTGTGACTACACTTGAATTCCTTGCCAGACCCAGAAGCATAATAACTACTTCAGACACCAAACAAATCTGTGAAAGAAGCAAACTTCAAGGAGACCCAGAGGCATAATAACTACTTCAACACCAAACAAATATGCAGTTTTGGTATTAAATACAAGCATACCTAATCTACAGAAGGTAGTACTGAGCTTTACTTGATTGAAAGCTGGAGTTTTAAAACTTCTGGGTTTCTTCCGGCGAGGCCGAAAAATCCTCATAATGTGTCTGATAATTTTGTGATTACTACACTAGCTATTCCACTTTCAAAATCTGTAGATAAGCATAATAAAGGGCTCGATTTGGGTCTTAGAATTGCTGGTCCTTCTTTCTTTTGTGCATTCTTGGTTGTTTTTGGATATATCTCTATCAAGAAATGGCAGAAAATGAAGACGGTGGAGAGCCTTAAAGAAGAACTAATGGCAAGGCCAAAGGAATACAGTTATAAAGAACTCAGTTAAGCTACAAAAGGGTTTCATTCAGGCAGAATAATAGGTAAAGGTGCATTTGGGAATGTTTATAAAGCTTACTTTGTTTCTACTGGCAAAGACAATATACTTAAAGGAGCTTTTATAATGGACAGTGTTTTTAATTGAGATTTTGTTTGTTGGATTCAAGATTTTGTTTGCTTTGCTCAATCGAAATGTTATTGTTCTTCTTCCCTGGATTGTGTTTTTTTTTTAATTTTGTTAAAAAACAAATCAATAAAAGTTGAGGGCACTTTAGTCATTTAATATGATGTTTTATAAGGGTGTGCTGATGTGGTGAGCTACATAGCTGAAGGTGGGTCCCACACGTGCTGACTGGACACTCAGGCCACTCATTACCGGTCAGAACCACTTGATTGACCAAAAAATAGGGAGTTCAAACACTCAATTGCAAAAAAAAAAATCCAACCACCAAAATAGTAAAAATTGAAAAGTTTGCACACCATTTGTGCAAGTTTTCCTTCTCTTTATAATCAGATCATCGATTTTGTTGACAACCTCCCTCAGTTGACTACTTTTTCTCACGATAGTCTGCTTATTTCTATTCCTGTTTTATTGTCATAGAAAACACTAATTCTTGTTTTGGGCCTAGAAGAATTTGTTGTTATATTATAGGTTGGAGGGATTTTTTTTTTTTTTTTTAACAAATAGGTTGGAGGGATTGGTGGGCGGCAGTCCCAGCTATGGCAACAGTGATGAGAATATGAAGAAGACCGTGATGAGGATGGAAAGAATGTTTTCTATATTTTTTTTTGTTTGTAGATATGTGTACGGAGTTTAAGGATAATAATTTTACCGCGAGATTTTTCGTTGCTATTTGTGATTTTTATCTTTTTGACCCCAAATTTTTTACAAATTATATTATTAAAAAATAAAAAAATTAAAAATTACTTACAATTTGTAAGTGTTTAAATAATTCTACGACGGTTCACCCAATGCACCTTAAGTTTTAGATTCCAAAAAAATTGAAAAAAATTAAAATTTTAAAAAAATAATATTAGAAAATAAATATTGATTAACATGGCGTATTATTGAAATTGCTTCTAATTTTTTTGTTGGGGTTGCATTACATGCATCAAAATTTGATTTTAAATGACCTTTAAATAGAAATTTTGTGGCTATTTATTGAAAAAGTTTAAATTTGATCTATTTGAACCTGATACAAGTTTAGGGGGTCATTTGCCCATTTGTCTATACAATAACGATAAAGGTCAAGGTGCATTTTTTCCCCCTCATATTTTACCCCAGGAGCATATATGCCCCCTTTCTAATTTTTGGTGCAAATAAGTTAGGTTTATGCAGAAAACAAGTTTTTAAGCCCCTCATGCTGACATGGCATAAACGGCAGTGAGGGGTGTTTAACGATTGGATGACATGGCAAACATTTGACCCATTCAAACCCTCATCTTCGTTAAGCTCGGGGAAAAAAAAAAAAACTTCTCTTGGCCATGGAAGAGGAAAAATGCAAAACCCCTAATTCACCAAAAAAAAAAAAAACAAAAATTTCATTCCATGGCAGTGAATCAGGGCTATCTCCATTTTTTTTTCTTCCAGTTAAGCACCTGCGGTCCCTTAAAAAACCCACCACCCATTGCTAGGCTGCTCTTAGGTCTTGCTGAATATCCCTTGAGCTTTCCGCATTCCTGCCCATGTTCCTGAACCCCTCCATTCGCCCTATTACTGCAACCTCCACAGCTCCCGCAGCAGCTGCTCTTGTTGCCCTATGCATTAAGGAAGATCCAGTTAGATGAGCAACTTCTCTGCTCAAATCTGGTATCATTTCTCCCATTCCTGCTGCCAGATGGGCTCCTATCTTGAGTGTAAATGTAACCAACTTCATGAATTTTTTCATGTATGGAGCTAAACACTTCACTGTCATGGTATCCACCTGCATTAACTCGCAACCAATCTGATCTTCGACCACGTGCATTTCTCTCCTGTATTCACATAACATGTGAAATCGAAGTGTAGTCATACCAGAGATCATGTTCGTAACCAATCTTCTCGAGTATAAATCACATGAAATTGATGAAAACTCTCTTTTACAGGTAGGTTGGTGACATCTCCTAATACGGAATGCATTTTGGGAACTTGTTGAGTGAAATTATCTCCACTCATTGTAAAAGCAATCAACTTTAATGCACAAAAAATCGAAAAAGCTAAAAACCCAAATACCCAGTTCATCAATCGAGTCAAATTTCAATAAAAATTGAATTAAATCCAATGATAATGTTAGCATAGATGAGTCCTAGTGCCATTTTGTTATGAATAATGACATTGTATTAATCCCTATGGCAATATAATATTCATTTAAATAAAAGGTTTATTTATTTAAGTATATACCCTTTAGCATTATGTTAAATATGTTTATTATCAAGAGTTAATAATATGAGTTACAAAAGTATTTAGTACATATGCTATAAATGTTCGTAGTCGATTAATTAATATTTGGGTAATATTAATTAGACTATCACCTCTGTCTATTTTCCTTGATTAGTATGAGATACTAATAGTGGGAGGTAGTGAATCTCATGCTACTTGATATGAGATATCAGAATAGACATGTGGGTACTCATGTAATGGGTGGATCGAATGTGACGTTAAATTTGTGATTGCGAGGATATTCACTTATAGTCAACAATCACAATCTAGGTCATAATGGTGCATATAGTCCATTGACCTGAGGTGACACGGTCATTCACATTTGAGTGGTTAGAGTTTGTTACCGCTTACATACTTGTGTTAATCAAACATGGGTATATGGCATGTGGTGGCTCTAGTTGGTCAAATGTAGGGATGAGTGTTCGACCAAGATGAGGATTCATTACCTGGAGTGAACAGGGATAAGATCCAGAACTATCTAAGTCTTTTCTTGATCAATAAGTTCTTGGCCAAGACAAACATAACAGTCTGAAAGAGTTTCAGTGCTAGAAAGAGTTTCTAGTATTTGTTATGTTTTATCAAGAATAGAACTTGAGATGAGTTTAAGTGATATAGCTATTAGAGGTTGACTAATCCTT
>CATIWK010167726.1:0-18168 GCA_949634005.1 Mallotus japonicus
TTGGGTTGATGGACAAACCTTTAAAAGATCCTTCTCTTGTGCTTGAACTTGTTAACGAAACTGCATACTAAACCCTGTTAATGAAACCCTCTCAACCTCTCCCTCATCCACCCCCTCCCCTCTTCAAACCCTTCCCTAAGCCTCAGTTTCCAAATGTTGTTTCTCCTCCTTCAGGCAAAGTCATGTTCTTGCAGAATTTTCCCCCAAATTGGAATGCTAAATCACTTTGGCAGCTGTTCTCAAAGCGTTGGTCCATTGAAGAGGTTTTCATACCAAAAAAAGCTTTCACAAGAAAATTATGATATTGTTTTGTTCGTCTACGTTATGCTCGTGATTGCCAAGCCTTTTTGCTTTTTATTAATGTTGTTTCAATAAGTTCTTACAAGTTGAATGAAATAATGTCTATTTATAGTCGCCCTTTCTCACCTAAACTTTTCGCAAGTCAAAGTTGGAAAAGAACCCTGAGCGTCCTTAACAATCGAACCTGTTTCTAAACCTCCTTTACTACGTTCATTTCATGATCGCCGCACTTATGCTGCTGTGGTTTCCACTCCTGAAGCTGTAGTGTCCTCTCTTATTAAATCCCAATTGAAGTAAACAAATTCAAAGAGATCAATGACGTGCAATCTGGAGTCCCTCTTTATCTACCTTCCCTCTCTCATCGTTGTATTGGTTTATTTTAATGAAATAAACTTGAACTTAGATTGGCTTTCTTGGTCGATGGTTGGATATTGCATGATGTGTCACTTTCATACAATTTTCAAAAAGTTTTTGATGGAGTAGGCTTATCCTATGTTCATTCTGGTTTAATTGTAGGAAATATGGTGTTGCTTTCGTGCCCTTCTATGTCTCTTGAACAACGATTACTTATTGAATATAAGGATGTATTTGATTAGTGTTTTTCACGAATCGAGGATCGGCGGCCTGGGTTATCATCTTCCCATCGATTTGTTTAGTTACATTTTCATGAAATTCCTCTTCAACTTTGGACTAATGATTTTTTCAAATGGCTTGGTTCTCATTTTGAAACTTTTATTATTGTCAATCGTTCAACACATAATAAAAGCAGGTTTTATATTGTAAAGCTTATGGTTTCCACATCGTCCTATAGCACTATCACTGAATTCGTTTAGGTTTTACTCCAAGGAGTTTCTTTCAATGTTGATGTTTTCGAGGATCTTAGTTCAGGTTCCACTATCGATGAGTACACATTACTATCATTAAAGTTTTTCATTTTCGATGACAAATCTGAGTCAGATTTTTGCTAGCGTTAAAAACTCAACAACACCTATTATTTTAGAGCAGTATTAAGATGTCAGGGATGTTAACTCTTCAAGTTTAAATTTAAAAATTGTTCCGATTGACCCCGTCTTGCAGGGGGCACTCGCTTGACTCCAACAAACCTGGGGTCAACTCTATTCAAGCTGCCTTACCGTTATGTACTGCACTTGTAGATGGTAGTTTCATTTTGAATTCAAACCCCTCATACTTAATACCTAAAACTCCTACTTTCCCTCAACTTGAATGGCAATTTGACTCCTTCATCTCAAACTCTCCCTCAGGTGGATTCTTTGGCTATAATTCATGTTCCAAAATTATCCAAATCCTGCAAAATTAGAGCTCTACCCAAAAAAGCTCAGAAAACTACCTCTAAGTGTTTTCCTCTAGCGTACTTGGAAATACAAGAGGCAAGGTGACCATTTTGTTACAAACTTAAGGCAATCCAATCAACATCTTCCTATGCTTGGCATCCATCGACAAGTGACATACAACAAATTAATGATAGAGTTGCTAATCAATCCGTTATTCCTTTGCAAGTAGAGGCAGCTCTTTCTTTAGGATGAGCTCTTGGGTTTTATTTCTCTTGCCCTGACCACGAAGTCATTAATTTGCTTTAAGATGGCCTCACCATTGACTCTAAGAAGTGGTCTGAGTCTGCCAAACAAACTTAAGTTTGTTCTATCTTCTCTTTTCTCTAAATGGTCACTATTATCTCCTGGAATTGTCAGGGACTCAATGGAGTCTCCAAAAGCATACATTTGCATCGCTTAATGCTCTTTAAGCATCCAGATTTAGTTTTTATTCAAGAAACCAAATGTAATTCTATTAATTTTTCTTTATTAAAGCGGTTTTGGGGGTATGGGCAGAATTTGTTGTCATGCCTTAGCTGCAATAAATTCGGCAGGTGGAATCTTTTTTTTTTTTTTGGGCAATAAGAAGTCTAATATCATTAGAAATCAAATGAGCCACCGCACACGGGGATACAACATAGAACTACCCGAAGGTATAAACAAAAGACAAAATAAAAGGATGAACAATAATATCATCAGCAACCTCAGTAACAAAGCGAAGTCTATGAAAGGACTTCTTGACTCAGCATCAAAGCTAAAGCCTAAACGGATCGATCTCAGCATAAAACAAATAAAGCAAAGAAATTTAACAGCACCAGCAAAACAGGATAGGAACAAAATTGAAATCACTAAAAAATCTAATAAACTGCTATCAATACAAAGGTAGTGACTTCACTAGGATGAGCAAACTTTTCATTCTTCTGCTACTTTCACTGATTTAAACTGGATAGCTACCAAAGGAACCTTCAATCAACATAATTTTCACTATGTTATTATTGTTGTTTGTGCTCCTTCCTCTATTAGTGATCAAATAATGTTGTGGCAAAGTCTACTTACTTTTTTATAGACTCTAAGCAATACTCCTGTACTTCTGATTGGAGATTTTAATCAGATTCGCAATCTTGATGAGAGATCTACTACTCAAGAATTTTTTGATGCTATGAGCTCTTTTAATGATTTTATCTCTGGAGCTACTATTATCGATATGCAACTTCATGGTTCGTTGTTTACATGGAGGAATTTCGTCTTTGTCAGAGTCGACTTGACAGAGCTTTGGTCACTTTACATTGGATTAAAGCTTTCCCTTCTGTGCAGCTGACAACTTTATCCAGAGGTCCATCTGAATAAGCATTTAATATATAAATAGGTGAAAAAGCTTCATCGGGTTTTAAAATTATCTATCCTTACTCAACATTTGCTTCACAACATACAATTGTATAAGGCACCATGATAAACAAGCATCTGCAATTATAAGCTATACATCAAGGAAGACAGGTACAATGTTAACCAAGTAACAGGTATGATCGAGCACGTCTTCCCTTCCTCTCTACTATACACCTCCGTGAAAATTTTCACACCTACCGCATTTCAAGTGATTGGATAGCAAGTTTGGCTGCAACCATAGATATGTTCTCACCAACTAATTGTAAGGAGTCTTCTAGCCTTTGTACTGTGTCTCTCACTTCCATTGCTCTTAGCTTCAGTTGCTGCAACTTGAGCATTTCTGATTGAGTAGATCCTGTCCAAAAAGACAATATATATATATCCAATTCAGTTCAGCTGCTGCTGGTTTTTTTCACACAAGACAAGTATCATCAGAAAATATCAAACAGATAATTATGCATTGTTGCTTCTTGTTATTGGCTTCTTCTAGCTCATGGAACTCGAGATATACATATTAAGAATAACAAACAAAATTGATGGCACTCTCCATGATAAACTGAAAACATCTACAATCTGTTGCAGAACTGGACTATTCTTCTATTTCGTGACCACCTATAGTTATGATTTCCTTTACGTTGCAATGTTAAAGAGTCAAATACACAATGATGATATCTTGTTCTACTGTTATGCAGAGAAAAAACCAAATCACAATTTTGTGTCCAAGCCGCATATAGTGATTTGCTGAAGACTATTTGCTTAATCAAATGCTACTGATAACAGTAACATTAAGAAAAAGAAAGCAAATGTGTATGCACAGAAAGTCATACTACTGAAAAAGATCCAAGCCAGCAATCCCATCAATTGCGTAAATGATGTGACATGCCTCTATTCTATTAATGGATTCCCCATTCAAATACAAGATATTGGAGAAATATTTGCCTGAAATAGGTTGAAGTGCTGTAAAGGATATACACTCTGGCAGAGATGGAATGAAAGCTTTGTCGCATTCCAAGGAAGGTTCAGTTTCAGCCCATTTGAGAGAGTTTGCAATACGAGTCTGCAACAGTTCCTCTTTTGGAGCCTGTAAACACAAGACAAAGGATAAATTAACAGATGGCACATGTACACAAAAAGATGGTGAGATATGACAGTTTAATATCAGTAATATAGTATGTAACTAAGACATTATTTTGATCCGTAATTTTAGTAGTATAAACATAGCTGATTCATTCTACAGCTTGAATATCATGTCCTGTACAAGTTGTTGCAGTTGTAGCAAGAATAATGAGACCATCTTAGAGAAACAAGTAGAAGAAGTATTTCAAAGAAATCCACGTTTAATGCCTCTCCTAGCTGTGACCATTTTACCACAAGCAACTCTCAACAACCATGACAATGCCATTTACCAAGAAGTCAGCACAACTTTCATTTTGACTTTCACCAATATTTTCTTATTGGCAATTCGGTATCACCCACTTTATATCTATCAGGAATATCCTGTTGTTTAAACAATGCACCCCAATTTTGCCTGTCCAAGAGCAAATTTGTTATGAAATATGGATGCAACATGATGTTAACTAATGATTCTGTTTGTTCCATAAAAATATAATAGACTTCTACCACTTCATCTGGATCTCTCTTTAAGTAAATCAGAGCTAGCAACAAGCCAACAACCAATTGGTAGAATGTTATTTCCTTTTTCTGGAAGTACTAGTGCTATTTCTCCTCATCTGTGAGGTTTTTTGTCACCCAAAAGCAGTACAGGAAGGCAGCAATCTTTTATTCAGCATCAAGCAATATGGGAAGTACAGTACCTTTTACACAGTATTTTCCTTCTAGATATGTTTAGGTTGTTCATGCAAACCTCACCTTTTGTGCTGTCATCAAATATAAATAACAAAATTCCTATGATTGAATAAAAATTCAGAGCAGAAGCCAGCAGGCATAAGGTCTCACACTTTTAACTCTTGTAAGAAGACACTCATCCACTTCCCTGAGCTACAAGAAGACTATAACTAGAAATCCTATTATTTTACAGTTTGATATATATCACATTATGTATCACACAGAGAACCAAAGCTATCAAATATAACAAGCTCCAAAATCATTCTAGTAAAAGGAATAGCAGTAATAGAATTATAATCACAAAACATGCTACTTTTAACTTATTGCTAATTTTCTCCATATATTTTCACCACTACTTTGAAAACCTGATTCTTCATATCTGAAATTGGGAGTCTCTTACGGATCTTACTTCTTTGTAACCTCACGCAAGCACACAAGCCCTGACTTAATACAGAAGAACACCAATGATCATCTTCCATTATAATTTTCTCCATCACAACACAGTCAATCTACTTGGTTTTTTGGTGACAGCAATAGGCGGGCTGGTAAGACAAAAACTGGAAAATTTGAGGAACCGGTGGGCATGTGTAAAAGGGTGCAGTAGTGTCAGATTAAATAAATTCACCTGGGTCTATGCAAATGTATATGCGTGAAAGATTCAGTCATTGTTTTGAGACAAACTTCCTAATTATCCCAAGCCTTTCCTGCTTCTGTAGAAAATATTTGGACCACTATATTTGCTTCATAGGCCAGTATGCCTTAGTTCTTAAATTACATGATGAATAGATTATTAAAATTATTAGTAGACACCAGCAGTCATCCACACGGTTCTTTTGAAAACACTAGTAACAAAAGGGCAATAGGTCCATCCAAGATCAATACTGTATGGACTGACTCTATGATATGTGAATAAGTACAAGACTGAAAAATTGAAACAGTTATCATCAAATGTGGATGAAGAAGCAGAAACTGCAACATTATATCATGTAATTTTCCAAGAAACGTATATCTGATATCAACATTTTCAAGGACTGAAATTTAACTCGAGCAAATTCTAGTAAACATTAAAATGAGTTCAAACTTGTTTGTAGTAACCTTACACTAATGCCAGCAACCTTATTGGTAGTAACCTTACACTAATGCCAACTCTCATATGATCTTTAAATATGTGAGACTTGAATGCCTGGGATCTTAGATGGTAATCCCTTAGCAGATAATTGGTTGACTAGAATATGCAAATAACTTTCAAGGATATAGTGTATTCATGCTTTCCCAAGATTATGACGTTTCTTATTTAGACTATTAGAAACCACCAAAATACTCTCATATATCTCATAGTTGGTCAAACACCATCTAAATTACCCTGGAGCCGTAATTGTTATTCATACACAGAATGTTAGAGAAAATGACGGCATAAAAGTTTTGTCACCTTTCCATAAACATACATATCTTTAGCTCTTTTTCTGCAAATATCCTGGTTACTTACCTTTTTGATAGCATAGAGCCTGCGAAAAAGAAACCAAGAATACAATCTTTTTTCCCCAATTTTTCGCTTGTAATCATACTTTTGCTTGAACTAAATGTAATGCATCAAAAATCACTTGATGAAAAGGAAAAGGAACAATTCACAGGAAGATAGGACACATGCTCTTACATATGCATACATCCACAAGTACAGAATCAGAGCTACAGCCTCGTGTGGGCACTAACGTATATATATATATACACACACACAGGTTTTACCTTCAGTTTAATTTCCAAGCTGTTCATCATACTTTTGCTTGAACTAAATGTAATGCATCAAAAACACTTGATGAAAAGGAAAAGGAACAATTCACAGGAAGATAGTACACATGCTTTTACATATGCATACATCCACAAGTAAAGAATCAGAGCTACAGCCTCATGTGGGCTCTGCCATACATACATACATATATATATACACACGGAGAAAAAGAGGTTTTACCTTCAATTTAATTTCCAAGCTATTCAAACTGTAAAGAGCTTCTTTGACTGCTATAACTTTGGAGGTCAATCTATTTGTATCATCAAGAACCTGGTCCTGTGTCGGTATGACCTCACCTATCAAATAAGGCTCTGACTGCAAATTGAAATTGGATACACAGTAAATGTTCAGAAGCTGAGTAGAAGAACATAGCAAGAAACACATATAAAATGCCATTCAAAGAGGTAAAAACAACAACGAATATCAAGGGGAAAAGACAGCAGAAAGTGTTGACAACATGTTCATAACTTTGAGAAATAAATAACTAACATACTTGCGACAATTCACTCATCACCTCCTCCTCAATCTTATGGTCTTTCCCCATAACAATAGAAGTATTTCAACATTATAGCAGGCTTACATTAATGGACTGCAAAGGTCATGTCTGCCTACTATTTTTATCGCAGAGAAATAAATTGGAGATATAGCAAGGCTGAAAAAGATACAGAGGTAATAATGCATGCAACTCTCTACAGAAACTAAAATCAATGGTTTCCTTGTTGTGAAAAGCACTATCTTTGCTCTGAATGATGCTATAATGTCTAATTTAATTTCACTTTTTTGCTTTATAGTTATGTACAGTTTGCTCACCTGCAAAAATTTCATGATCTTGACACGGCCAATTCCCCTTATGGAGACCAATGCTCCAACATCTAAACGCTCAACCTGCAGAGCACTAAAAACTAATTTCAGTTTGAAGACGTATATCGAGGTTCTTGAGCTGTACATGCTCTCAAAATGTCAAGAAACTTACATTTTCTACAATAACCAAACAAGCATATTTAGCTTCAAATGATGCTTCTGTTCCTGAACTGCTAATGAGAATGGGATCCAGAACAAAATGCACAAACAACTTTTGCTTTCTCAATAAAGACTGCAATAACGAAGAAAAGAGATAAGCTGTGCACAAGTTATGTTTTCAGCTATTACAACACTGCTGAAGCAAGTAAAATTTCTTATTGAAAGAATGAACTATATTCAGATCAAACAAATATTAGGCAGGCTACATTAATACAAGACAGAGAATCCAACCATTTCAATCAAACAAATATAAGTTGGAGACAACAAGTAGTAGGCACATAAGGATGAGAAATAACGACTTATCACGGAAATGAATATAAATGAGGATAAATGAGGACATGATAGTAGGTCTCTTTAGATAGAAAACATCTCCAAATCCAATACAATAATGAGTCTCCTTAGAAAGCAAACAACTCTATATCCATCAGAGTGAAATGCCCTTTTTTTTTTTTTTTTTTTTTTTTGGATACATAGCTAATATTTGGGCATCTGCTATAATTATACAGATACACTATGATTGGTGACATAAGAATAGCTGTTTAAAACTGGTGATTGCAAAGACATATGATCCAAAATTTCAAAAAATGCCTACAGCTATCCTTTTATAAATTATACAAGACATTAAAATAGTCCAAACATATTGTATTGAAAACCCAACAAACATGTTACCAAGAAAGCAAACCCAGAACCATAATGAAGAAAAATACAAACTTTTCGCAACATCGGTCATAATTCTACAAGGACCCTGATAAATAAATGTTATTGAACTCTTAATTAAGCTCTGCTTACTAAATAAACATACAATGAAAAAGAAATGCAAGTACCTCCTCCAGCAAAGCAAGATATCTAGCTTCATATAAATGCAGAGTCTTGCTCTCAGTTGGGACTAGAACCTGTCAGAATTTTAAAGTCACGTTCTTTAACAAAGAAAGAAACAAAAGGAAATGAAGGCAGGCAGACCAGACCTCGGAGGGGTTAAAAGGAAGAAGAGGAAGCTCGAGAGAGGAAGCATTCAGAGAAAAGCAGCGCCGTCGACTGGTAGTATAACTAAGTTGATGACTTCCATATGCATTTCCACAGAAATTCAGCTGTAAAAATGGGTGTAGGATTCGGGTGGAGAATTTATTACGGTGAAGTAAATGGAATGCGACGCTAGTGGCTGCTGTTGCATTACTTGACAGACTGAAAATTGCTCCACAACTCATTGAAAAAGAAGTGTAAAAAAAATTTTTAAAAAAAAAAAAAAAGGACTTCCTTTTTGTTCTTGAAGAGCAGTGAACAGCAGCGATGAGTGGCTAATAGCGATGCAGCAGGTCAGTTGAATGCTTTAAAGCTTTCCTGCGTGGATAACATTTGGCGGTTGGTAGCAGTTGCAGATGACTTGCCTCCAATTCTTTAACAAGATAAAATAGGATTGAGTTAATTTAAGGTCTAATTATCTGAAAAAATTCTGAAATTTTACACTTGTTATTCTTTCAAGTTTTTAAAAAACGGCATCGTATTATTAATTTTTTAACAAAAATATTTTTTGGTGATTTTTTTAGCTGATGTGACACAGGAATTATCTGATGTGGAATTAGATATTTAAAAATCAAAAAAATTTTGTTGACTCATCATGGTCTAATTATCTAAAAAATCATAAACTTTTATACTTTTAATAATTTCAGCACATTCTTTTAAGTTTTTAAAAAAATAGTATCATACTATTAGTTTTTTAATAAAAACACTTTTCGATTAGTTTTAGTGGCTTCTTTAGCTGACGTGGCACCGGAACTGTTTGAAATGGAATTAAATATTTAAAAATCAAACAAATAGAATTAAATTATGCAATAGTACTACATAATAAATCAAACAAATTATAGAAGAAAAAATGAGATTTTTGGAATCAAAACAACAATAATACTAAGCAAAAATAGATACCATAGAATATACAAAAATAGAGACAACAAAATAATAATTTTTTTTATTACATGAAAATCAACAATGAAATGTTTTAGAAATTATATAATATCTCAACAATTATTCTAATTTAATTTTCCCATTAACTAAGCAATTAAACATTAGGTAAATTGTTACTATGCTCTCGAATCTATAATTTTTATAGGCAGAATACTAACAACACAATACTAGTTTTTAAGGTTTCTATCCCTCAAAATATTTTTTAGTTTTTTCATTAATTTGTATATGAATATAGAAAATATAGATTTATTTATGTATTATTTTTAACTTTTAGACTAAAATAGTAATGCTGGATTTTTTATGGACCAAAAAATATTATAAATACTATTCGTGAAACCTAAATAGAAATTTGATAACTAAAAAGATACAAATTAAAGTTATTGGGATCATTTGATTTAGATCCCAATAACTATTTTGTATTTTTATTTTATAAATAAAAATTCTTATTATAAATAAAAATTCTTATTACGTCAAATAAAATGAGTAAGTTCACATGAGAGGTTATTTTAGGGTATAAATAAATTGAGTTGTGCCGAGTTTTAGTTAGTTCGCTCGGACTTGATCATTTGTAAACAAGTCAAGTTCGAGTCAAACTCACTATACCACTAGCTGTTTATGAACTTTATAAGTCGAACTTTAAGTAGATTGAACTCAACTCATTTATTAAATAAATTTTAATATATAAATTCGAACAAAATTTTATCGAATCAAACTCTAAGTAGCTCGCGAAGTGCTCAATTTATTTACAGCCTAGTTACCTATTGCGAAGATGCTGGAATTGAGTGTACTTTGTACTTTCAGAAGCTTTTTTTTTTTTTTTTTTTTGGAAGGGTACGGGTGCCAAAAATGGCTGCACCATTTGAGCACGCATGCGAATTACAGAACTACTCGTGAAAGCAAACGACCAGTCGTTGAGAGAATCGGCCCACGGGGTTCAAGTAGGGCCCTGAGGTCCACTGCAAAATCAAATTTGGGTAACAAAAAATCTGCAAGCAAACAAAAAGATTAGCCACAGCCAAACTTAATGAAATGAACATAATGACTAATATGCCCTTAAAACGACAGCATTATTACTACAGAGAATCACAGTTGCATCTAGCGTCGATTCAAAAGCCATAACTAACCAACACCTGCTATTCACCTTGGGTGGTTAGCCACCGATTTGAATCCATCGCCCGTATCAGCAACCTTCTGGTTTCCTTGTTGTTATCGCCTGCGCGCACGGTGGTTTATCGATATATCTTAGTTTTCATTTCAACCAGATATTGTTTAGCTATAGTTTTCATTTCAACCAGATATTGTTTGGCTAAATCATGAGCTGCTCTTTTGGATCACTTTAAAAAGTAAAGTACTAAATCTAATTGTGTTTGACAACTGTGTAGCTCTTTCTTGATTCGGAAATGGCTTCCTCAGTGCTTCCTTTAGCTGCTGCATCTCCTTCTCTGCATGACACTCTCAAGGTAATATATACCATTTTCTTTCTTTAGTTTCATAATTAGTGAGTTAACTTTTGTTAATGAGCAAGTCAAAGATTTATTCTTTTTTCTTGTATTTTCCTGGATACGAAATGGGTGTTTATGGTTTTGGACCTTTTGGTTGATCATTGTCAATTATTGTAATTTTTGGACAGGGAAAGGTGAGGCTTGGAAATGGTACTGTTGGTACATGGTTTAACAATGTCAAATCTAATCCCTTTATGAAGACCAAGGTACTTCTCGCTTTTGAACTTGAACGACGATCTTATTAGCTCTTCGTTTATATGTTACAATTGGATTGATCAAGTTCTACTTAAGCATTAGCTAATGAACATTTGTTGGCACACTTTTGTTTTTAAAATTTATGCATGTATTTATATGCAGTGAAGATTGTTTTGGCTTCTAGTTCAGAGTTTTTAATTTTTTATTTTGCAGTCTTCTGGCAGGATATCTATGACTGTTACTGTCAATGTTTCTCGTTTTGAGGGTATAACAATGGCTCCCCCTGATCCAATTCTTGGAGTTTCTGAAGCTTTTAGAGCAGATAATGATGCTAAGAAGCTCAATCTTGGAGTTGGGGCTTACCGAACTGAGGAGCTACAGCCTTATGTGCTTGATGTTGTTAAGAAGGTCAGATTTCTTTCCTGTATCAGTTTCGTACTTGTGTATTGAATGGCAATCTGGTCTTGCCTTTCTTATTTATAAGTATTGTTTCTTAAATTTCCAGTTCAATCTACAATTAATTGTGTTGGGATGTTTTCATCTTTGTAGGCTGAGAATCTCATGTTGCAGAGGAATGAAAATAAAGAGGTATATAAATGTTCTCATATGTGTGGCTTATGTGAATCTATACTTGCCCTATCTAACTTTTCTCATATTGATTATTTATCTAGTACCTCCCAATTGAAGGTTTGGCTGCATTCAATAAGGTGACTGCAGAGTTATTGTTTGGAGCTGACAACCCAGTGATACATCAACAAAGAGTATGTGAAGTTATATGACATGAAGGTTTTATTGAAAGATAGGTTGATGCTCATATAGATTTTTAACTTTTGCAAAACAATTATAAGGTTGCAACCGCTCAAGGTCTTTCGGGCACTGGTTCTCTTCGATTGGCTGCAGCTCTCATTGAGCGATATTTTCCTGAGGCCAAAGTTCTGATATCATCACCAACATGGGGTGCATTATGTTACTTGTACCATTTTCACATCATTTGTATAAATGATACAAATTTCTCATCGCCTATTTTATTATTTGCAGGTAATCATAAGAATATTTTTAATGATGCTAGAGTCCCATGGTCTGAGTACCGATACTATGATCCCAGGACAGTTGGTTTAGATTTCGAGGGAATGATTTCAGATATAAAGGTTAGCTCTTGACTGCTAATGTTTATACTTCTGATTTGGTAATATGTTGATCTATTAGAACTGCTATTCTAGTAGCAAATGAACAGAATGTTGATGGATCATTTTGTACAATTTCCCATTTGTTGATTATATCAGTTTCATCATATCTGCTGAGTATGCATTGGTTTTTCATCACAGGCAGCCCCTGAAGGATCATTTATTTTGCTTCACGGCTGTGCTCATAACCCAACTGGTATTGATCCAACTCCTGAACAGTGGGAAAAGATCGCTGATGTCATTCAAGAGAAGAACCATATTCCATTTTTTGATGTTGCTTACCAGGTATACATTGTATAATTTCAGCTAAGAAAATATTTTTTCAAGGAACTGGAACTGCAATGTGCATGTGCATCTGGTGGTTTGATGTTGTAACATCATGTAGAAATTTTTAACATTGTTTGGGCCTGGTTTTTTTTAATCTCAACTGATCACTGTTTTTCAGGGATTTGCTAGTGGAAGCCTTGATGCTGATGCAGCATCAGTGAGGCTGTTTGCTGCACGTGGAATGGAGCTTCTGGTTGCTCAGTCATACAGCAAAAATTTGGGTCTATATGCAGAAAGGATTGGAGCAATCAATGTTGTCTGCTCATCAGCAGATGCTGCAGCTAGGTGCCATAGACTTTTGGTGTGACTTTGGGGTATTATCCTCTTGCTTCAATGTACCTGCTTATAATCTTTATTTCTTATTTTAAATTTTCAGGGTTAAGAGCCAACTTAAAAGGCTTGCAAGACCAATGTACTCCAATCCTCCTGTTCACGGGGCCAGAATTGTTGCCAATGTTGTTGGCGATCCGACGCTCTTCAATGAATGGAAAGCAGAGATGGAAATGATGGCTGGAAGGATAAAAGGAGTGAGACAGAAACTATATGATAGTCTCTCCTCAAAAGATAAGAGCGGAAAAGACTGGTCTTTTATACTCAAGCAGATTGGCATGTTCTCATTCACAGGATTGAACAAAACTCAGGTACTGGATTTTGATCTTAACTGCACACTTTACATGATTTTAAATTACTGCAAAGGTTTCTTCTTCATCATTGTTTTTTTTTTTTTGATGTGGCATTACTGCTCAAAATCACATATTTTATTGCCAAACTTCTTTATTTCTTCAATATTTGGCATATCCACTTCCTAGATCATCATGAAAATTTCAGAAGTCACAAGTTCTCAATTAGTTTTCAGTATGTCATAATCATTTATAACATTCACATAAGCAGTTACAGTGTCTTTCTTGACTTTCTGATAATTTTATATCACAATTTTGTCTGAACAGAGCGAGAATATGACCAATAAGTGGCATGTTTACATGACAAAGGATGGAAGGATATCATTGGCTGGATTATCTTTGGCCAAATGTGAGTACCTTGCAGATGCTATTATCGATTCATACCATAATGTCAGCTGAATAGATGATGGAGCATAAGAGATACATAGTGGGAAGTAAATCACTGAAAATTTTGGTGAGTTCAATGTTTGATTGGGTTAAAATGATCATAAATTTTGTAATAAATTTTAAGTTCCCTGTCTGTCAGGATCCATGTAATGTCTGAGACAGCTTATCGAACTATAATGTCGTTGTTTATTATTTATAGATAGGGGTTTCCCGTGATTGGGCTTAATTTGTGTATTAAGAAGTTTACAGTTGTTTGATAGCATGTTTGAACCTGAGGTACTTGGACATGATGTTGGTGCAGTAGCTATGCTTATGAGTTAGCATATGGATTTTGTATACGTTTCAGCCCCATAAGTTGCCAACAAAGGTTACATTTAGCCTCTCTGAAAGTGACTTGTACTGAGCAAAGTGAAAGTGTTAGACGTGAAAGAAAGAAAGAACATTGTATTTGATTAATGATCTAAAATTGCGTCAATTTACAAATGTGGACAAAAATTCTGGTACTTTTTGGCCCGACCAAAGCTACAATTGACAAGGCAAGGACATCAATATGCACATAAGCAAGTCTAATGGTATGAATCTTGATTTATCTAACCAAAACCTAGAGACAGGATGCATCAGATCAATGACAGTTCTTGATGATTAGCCACTTCGGTGACCAACGCCTGGTGCAGCCTGTGTTGTAAGTCTCAGTGTTCCTCCAAGCTCAAGAGGAATAAGTGGAACGAGAGAGTGCACAACATCTGTTATCAGAGGACGGTATGTTGGTTCTGGTTGAACACACAACACAGCCACTGCAGCAACCTGCACAGATTCATAACATTAGCATAGTGCAGCAGAAATCCAATTCTTTATACCCATCCATAGCCTAGTTAAACAGCCCATGCCAAATTTTCCTCTCCGAACACAACTATTCCTCTCCTAACTTTCAAAGAAAATTGTTGGCAGAAAAAATCAGTCAAAGCCTTTAATCAGAAAAAGGAAAGCTTTTGTTTTGCCCGTCCCACCTACCAACCAAAGGAAGTTCATTAAGGCACTTCCCAAGTTTGGTATAGGGATGCTATGAAATTTTGTTCACGAACCTGGAATAAGTATTTTTCATCCACAGTATCTTTTATCACAGGATCCACAATGTTGGGGAGTGAGGCTCTGTTAGTGAGCTGAGGCATGGCCTGCATTTAAGAATAGCTATAGCAATAAATAACACCATTCAAATCTTTATAGGGTACCTCCTAAAGAAAGTCATAAAAGAGATAAAGAAGGCATATATTACCCATGTTACAATAGATTGGCAATGAGCTGGTGCCAATTTCTCCACAGGCCTTCTTCCTAGTAGAAGCTCCAATAGCACAACTCCAAAAGCATAGACATCGCTCTTTTCAGTCAGTTCACCTTCAATAAAAATAAAAAATAAAAATTTAAAAAAATTAAGAAAAGAATTGATTGAGCATATAATGCCATCAAGATAATTGAAAATCAATGGTACAGATGCTAGGCAGTGGCAGTGCATGTGGACTGAAGACAACTTAGTCTGGGGATGTTAAAATATATCATTTTCAATGTCACCACCATCTCATTCTCATATAATATTGCAAGTCACAAGGAGTCTTAAATAAATATTAAGTTGCATCGGGTTAGGTTAAAGAAACAGTAGAAAGAATTATTTTATGTCTGATAGACAAATAGCAACATACTGATACCTTTGCTTAACTGAGAATGATCATACCTACCAAATTATATTACTCATAATGCAAAGGATGTTCAAAAAAAAAAAAAAATTAAATAAGCATACCATCCAGCATGTACTCTGGTGCTACATAACCAACTGTGCCTGAAAGCTTGAGCTTGTTTCTGTTGTGGGAGTTATCGGCTACAGCAAGACCAAAATCCGAGAGCTGAAAGCGGACGGTGAGAGACGCACAAGAGAATGTTAGTGAACTTGAAGGAACAAGATCAATGAGGAGGAGCATTACATTAGCATATATCTCAAGATTATTACACCACATAGGAACAGAAGAGAAGATGATAATGTTTACTCATTTTACCTTCGCATTGAAGTTGGAATCCAAAAGTATATTAGATGATTTCAGATCTCTATGGATCACTGCTGGCTTGCAGAACTCATGAAGATGTTCTAGCCCTCTGGTCAACGAGCAGTTGGACATTAAAAAATACAGAAAGATACAAAAATAACAATCCAAAGAGGTTAGTTTATTGGTAAACAAGCTCACCTTGCGGTATCAAGAGCAATTTTTAACCTCATATACCAGCTTAATGAAGATCCCCGAGAAGGTCCTACAACGTCAAATAAATTTCAAAAAAAAAAAAAATGTTATTGCTATCAATTTGTATTTCATAATTCTATACTCCAACTTCAATAGCACAATTTCCAATCAAAAAATGACTAAGATGAGAACAATTTATCACCATGCAATAGGTCTTCAAGGGATCCATTTTGCATCAGTTCATAAACAATGAAACCCATCTCCTCATGAACACTATAGCCCACAATAGAAATTATATTTGGATGATGAATTTTGCTTAACAAATCCACCTCATTCTGAAATTCCAAGCAATAAATTAACACCAAAAATACAAAAAGTAAAAGCAAACAGTAGCCAAAACAATAAACATAAGGCAAATACCTCAAATTCTCTTTGTGCATCATCACCTGCACAGTCTAGTTTCTTGACTGCAACATGCTTGCCATCTTCCAATACAGCTTTGTAAACATGTCCAAATCCACCGATACCCAATAAATTGTCATCTCCAAAATTTTTTGTTTCCTTCTCTAGCAGCTTATAGTCAATCAGTGAAACAGATCCCCTGTTACTAACCATCCTCAATGAATTAAATTTGCCCAAGAATGGTGTTAATGATACTCCTTTCTCAGCATCTTCGAATTTAGTACCCAAAAAAAAACAAAAAGAAATAAAAAAAAATTAGCCAATATTAACATGAAACTAGTTAATCATAACCATAATTTTTGAAGTAAAATAAAAAAAAAAAATGAGTATACATGAAAAAGTGGGTACCTGAGCAAAGTGCATTTTTCTTTCTTTGAGAGAACTTCCAATAATAAATGCAACAACCAAATAAAGAAGCAAGGACAATTAGAGCAAGAATGCCGCAAGAAACAATAAGCAATATAGCAACTTTCTTGTCTAACTTCATTTTATGGTGGTCTTCTTCCATTCCCAGCTGCAGTTGAACTCCTGGTAACCAGATGCATCATATTAAGTTTTTGAAAAAGGAAGAGAGAATCCCAAAATAAAAGCTTAAGCTTCTGTCAAATTCAGAGGAAATAAATGATAAAGGTAACATCTTTATCAACAAAAACAAAGACCAATAGCAATAATGCCAGTATATCTACAAACCCACAAACGAAATAACATCATGTAACCAATTACTGTTAGTTATTTTTCAAAATTTAAATTCTCAAATAACATCTGACCATTAACCAAACTCCAAAAGGTACAAACTTTGGTAAACTGAAACCAACGCAGAGGCATTGAAGGTAAGTACCTGGAGAGAAGGCAACCATAGAAGAAGAGATTGGAGAAGAAGCAAAAGGTTCCTCCAGTACGGCATGTACTGAATAGAAGTGAAAAATCAAAGCGGGTATATAGGAGAAAAGAAAAACAGCAAGAAACTCCATTGTTGGTTTTGTTTTTTTGTTTTTGAGTTCAAAAAACACATGAAGATAGAGATACGTTAGGACATTGTTGTGGGTTCAGAAAGGACAGAGAAATCAAAAACTTAAAAAACCCATCAAAGATTATGGGATTGCAATATCGTTAAAAACTTGTTTGCTTTTGGATCTTTTCTAGTTCTTGAAAAACTAACTCTTTTTGAATTCTATTTCTTTCTATCTTTAAAGATTTTCTTTTTAATTGTTCGAAATTAGAAGTCTGCAAAAGGCGAAGGATTAAAAAAACAAAAAGTGGGAGAAGAAGAGAAAGCTTATTTACGTTGGGAGTGGGGACAAGACCAGTGCACTCCACACCAATCATGTTGGCCTTAGTTTTAGTCTTAGTTTCTTGAAATTTTACAAAATTATTATTATTATTGGCATTGGGTTGATTGACAATATGATATCTACAAACCAAAGACTGTGAAATTGTGAAAGCCAGCTACTTTCTTTCTTGGTTTCTTTAATCCTCATTAGTCATTAGTAGCTTTTTCTTGAAGGCAATGGATCAATTTTCTTTTTCCATTTAATGCTTCTTTTTAAAACCCCTTTTCCTTTTTCTCAAAAAAAAAAAAAAA